>OX421843.1:23443625-23671125 GCA_949127995.1 Suillia variegata
ATCAATTTCAGTAATTCTAAGGGTAAACTTTCTACGGGAGGAGTGGCTTGAGAAGCTGCTAATAAGCTCGTTAAAGGGCCGCAGTGTTATATCAGTTTCATGTTAGCCGGAATATGACAACTAAAGTACTTTTCGAACTTAAGCCAGTCAGTTTTTTGGTATGTTTTAATTAGATTAATTAGAAAATAGCAAAACTTTTATTAACTGGTTTTGATTATTCATGATGTTGTGCATAGTCGCATTTAACTGAATTATGCTTTGAATTAAATTAAAAACTAAAACAAGAATTACTTTGGCTATGCTGAAGCTCAAATACCATCTGCCGTTTTAGAGGCACCATGTACTTTATGCATGTCTTTATTATAAGTTGTTCTTATACGATCACGCCCATTTTTGTGGGTAAATTTATGTTACTACTAAGGGTTAAATAATTTGAAGTAAATCCCTTACAAAAAGGGGAGTTTATATGGGAGGGAGGAGTAATTTGTTAATTTTGGTCCTCATTTAAGAACTTAACCTCCGCATACCAAATTTCTCTTAAAATATAGCTGTAATTGTTCCAAAGGACATCGTGTAATCGACTTACAGTTCATATGTATGTATATATATCGTCATGCCTACCTCGACTCCTTATGGGCGTAACAAATGGAAGAACAAACTCAATATTACCCTTCCGTACGTAAATGCACTTGGCGAAGAGTATAATATTTGTTACTGAACTTTGTGATGCTGAACTAGTAGATGGTTTAGGTTGGGAAGGTATTAGAACGCTTTCATGTGAAGTTGAATCGGCATTCTTATTTTTTTTTAATATGAAAAGGTGGATTTTGAGTACAAAGTTGGATTATTTTGTCGTAACAATTGTTTAGCAGGGGGACACTGTCTAGGGAACATTCTTTGTTTAAGTACAGAATAAATCGCACAACCTCTGTAATTGGCAGTATGGGGACCATCAAAGTTGCTGCACTTTTTTTATCGGCGTCTATTTTTGCGGATTTATATTCAGAAGAAGATTGAAAATCACCGCATACAATGCAAACACTCGGTAGAGTGCAGTGCGATTTAGTGTGACCATATTCTTGACACTTCGTAAATTGAACACAGCTACTACATGAATACTCAAATTGCACCAGATAAAGCAGAACGTATACATTATTTTTAAACTTTTTTGATTCCTGTACAAAATCAATATGGAAAAGGGGTTCGGTTTTTTATCTTTATATATGGTACCGTGTTAGTGAGATGAAATGATGGACCAACTGAATGACAGGCAAACGGATGGAAATCGGTTCAGTTCAAGACATATATAATTTCATCAAAAAAAAATTCTGTTAAAATTAAAAATATGGACCATTTCTATAACACACATCTTGTTTTATAGTTTGCAAAAGCAGCCATTGCACAGTGTGATGTTTTGCCATTCTAGGGGGAATTAATTTAATTACAGCCTAAGTTTAAAAGATATCGTGAAATTCTCCAAACGAAGTATACCTTCAAAGATATGCAAGATCGGACAAAAACTAAAAATAAACTCAATATTAAAGTAACCCAGAATTTTAATCTGATTATCTACACGGAATCGTGATACCAAATTTCAATACAATACCATTCACACTATTGCAGATATACATACATAGCGATATTTTTAAGGTGGGAGTTGTAATTTTCTGATACGGGTACTACACCCTGAACCTGTAATTGTTATTGTGGTTGGCTCAATTTAATGCCCACCGTCGTAACTCAAAAACGTTCTAACGGGGAGTAACTGAAAGTTCCGCTTACTAATTATCTTTCACGTATTTATATTCTAAACAAAACTCGGGTTACTCCGTACTATAAGCTAGTATATACATATTTAAATGCAACTCCTCAAAATAGGCGTTCCAAATAAAATATCAAACTCAATATATGCTACATTTCGTGCGTGTTCGTGGTGTGGGGTAAACAAATTTTAAATTGTGGGTTTCAAATGAGTCGAAAAATAGGTGCCCAGGAGATAATTTTTCCAAATATCGTATGCAGAACTACCAAGAATTATGAAGCTTTTTAATGAAATATTATGTTCAGACATAATGATTTATTTATTTTTTAATTTTTGTTTGGATAGATAGATTTATAGTGTTTTGTATTAAAATTCGTGATTTTATGTTTCCAACTTAATTTTTGTTGTTTCGACTTTCTAACTTTAGATTACGATCAATCGCATATATAAATACGAGCACCATGTTGGATAATAACGTTAGAAGAGTAAAAATTAGAGCGTAAACGAAATCAACTCTATATCCTCATTATTATGATTTTTTTAATACAACATACAACTAAATCTTTTTTTTATTTATTTGATGTTTCTGTAGCAACCATGTGAACTGCCGAAAATTAAAAAAAAAAATATATAGGTGCAAAAAAGCTTTTTCTACTTTCCTGACCATATTTTTATTACACCATAATATTAAAATATTGTTTTTTTTTTATAATTCTAAGTTTGAATTATGTTAAAAAATAAAAATTAAGAATTTCGAAACATTTTGGACATTCCAAAAGATCTGGTCTGCTTAGGCATGACGCATGAGCGCTGCGGAAATCATAGGGTGAGATGCTGTGGATTTCGGCTAGAATATGCCATCTGCTGTGAACATCATAGCTAAAAGGTAAATTATGTCGGTGTGGTCAGCGGTGAAATTGAAAGTATTTTTTTGTTTCCCGTTGTGTTCATATGGAACCAAACTATGTACTACGAGCGGGCATCAAATATTTAACGAGCATTGCAGGAGGTCGAAGGCGCAAGTCAAGGCATATTAAGGCATCTATTGCCAAAGGTGAGGAACATCAATAATAAATTAAATTTAAATGATATGAAAGTACTTATCTTCTCTTCTGAAAATGGAAACATGTCTTAAATTTTTTAATTTTGTTGTAAGATTTTAATTTGTTTTCCATTCGGTTTAAATTATTTTACTTACAAGCTTTTCGAATAACTCCCTGCATGAGGGAATCATAGTGTAACAATATAAGAGTGCCAGGCTGCAATGACAGTCAATTTCAATATCCCAACTTGCCAAATTTTTCAAATTCGTTTTTCATTCGTTTGTGTTTCTATAACCCTTTCGAGAATATTTTTTGAATAAAAAATTAATTATGCCACATACATGCTGCTTGTGCAAAAGCACACATAACAATACGGTAACAAAGTTTAACGTGCCCAAGGATGAGAAATCTAGATGCCAATGGGAGAGTACATACAGCACAACTTTCTCTCTGACAGCGTGTGAATGCGCATACCATTTGGAAGAGCAAAACATTTTATTAAGAAAAACTAGTAAGAGATAAAATAATTATCTTAAGCTATGCCGAAAATCATATACCCTTCCCTATTTCAGTGACACCATGAAATGTGCTTCTTTTAGTACATAAGAGCTACATGTCGCCATTATTACTGAGCGTTGCTCTTTTCGGATCACGCCCCTTTTTAGTTAATGTTAGATATCGAATTTGAACTGGTTATATACACTGTAACTATTTTTAATAATTTTTTATCCCCAATCATTAAAAATTTGAAAGGAAGTTGGGCGTGGTTCTTATCCGATCACGCCCATTTCTTGTGAGAAATTTTCTGTTACTACAATAGTGTTAAATATTAAATTTGAACTGGATGACTGCAATGGAACTATTTTAATTAATTTTTGTTTGGTCCGATCTGGCGATCTTAGAACTTATTCTTCGCTTAAAGAATACGCTGATAATTTCTATATATATATATTGTTATACCTACCACGCCCCTTTTGGGCGTTACAAATGGAAGAGAAATCTCAATATACTCTTCGGTAAGTGCGAAGTGTATAAAAATTCATTGAATCCCGGTGCAGTCCCTTCAAAACGTATCCCTGAGTGCCAATACAAAAGCTCAATGTGTTAATAGCAGAAAGCAGCAATTAATTCATGTTTTTGTGAGATTACAAATAAAAGTCTTGAAGATTAGATGAGGTGATATTTTACCTTTGTTTAATTTCACGTAATGAAAAGATTTTTTTTATTGGTAAGTAAAGTAAACAGGTAATTATAATTTCAATTACAAATTTTATTGTAAGGGTTTTATTTCTTTAGTTTCTTTTTATTTCACAGGGTAAAAAATGGCGGCTCGTTTGTCTGCTGGTTTTCACTGGTAACGATCAAGTGAAGAAAAACACACGAGAGATGGACTTCAGCACATACGAGATTATGTGGAGAGTTGGGGTTTTGTATAGGTAAGTACAAAAAAAAAGAATTAATATTGAAAAAAGGGTAAGTATAAAAGGTAAGTACAAAAGGGTAAGTATTACAATTTTGATATACATATATACATATATTCATTTATTCATTTATTTCTTTCTATTTCAGATTCAGTATTAATATTTTGGCTAGAGTTAGCCAACCTTTACTCTCTATATCTTTAAGACTTAATTTGCTGTAAAATTTTAGCAACAAGTGATGGTAAACTGTACTTCTTACTTTGTAGGTATTGCGACGAAATAGATTTACTATGATCTTAGCCATCCTTATCCTTACTAATATTATAAAGGAAGGTGTATTTATTTATTTATTTTCGTTTGTACAGTTTTCACGCTTAAATGGCTGAACCGATTTACTTCAAACTTGGAACATATATAGAGATGGGTCTGGAAGGAATGATAGGCTATATGAAATATGCCACTCCCACATATTACTCCCAGAAGTAGTCAAATTATGGCAACAAAAACGATTATTTCACTAATAAAATTCCAAAAAATCACAAAAATGGAATTTGAGTTGGTATGGTCACTGTCGACAACTCCACGCCCACTGCCGTAACTTCGGAACGCGATGGTCTACAATGATAAAACTTAGTATGTAGGTGTATGGTGACGAAATCTACCACCTCACAAAAAGTGGGCGTGGTTTTATCAATATAACGCCCACTGCCGTAACTTCGGAACGCGATGGTCTACAATGATAAAACTTAGTATGTAGGTGTATGGTGACAAAATCCACCACCTCACAATAAGTGGGCGTGGTGGGATTAATTTAACGCCCACCGCGATATCTCATGAACGTTGTGATCTTTGATGATAAGATTTGATATAGAAGTGTATGATGATGAAATCTACCATCTCAAAAAAAGTGGGCATGGTGGGATCAATATAACGCCCACTGCCGTAACTCCGGAACGCGATGGTCTACAATGATAAAACTTGGTATGTAAGTGTATGGTGACAAAATCCACCACCTCACAATAAGTGGGCGTGGTGGGATTAATTTAACGCCCACCGCGATATCTCATGAACGTTGTGATCTTTGATGATAAAATTTGATATAGAAGTGTATGATGGTGAAATCTACCATCTCAAAAAAAGTGGGCGTGCTGAGATCAATTTAACGCCCACCGTTATATATCAGGAACGCGATGCTCTACGAAGATAAACGTTTGTATAAAGTTGTATGGTGACTAAATCTACCATCTTACAAAAAGTAGCGTGGTCGGGTCAATTGAACGCTCACCGTTGCAGCTCAGAAACGTGATACTGTACGATGATTAACTTTAGTGTGAAGGTGTTTGGGAACTATATCTACCATCTCAGCATAGCTCAGGAACGTGATGTACTACTATGAAGAAATTTGGTTCAATAGTTACAAACACACATCTTGGAGTAACGGAAAGTTCTGCATACAAATTTGGTATAAAATTATCAAATTAACCAAATATAATTCTAGGCTGGAAAGTTTATTAATCTTAATTAACAAATAAGATTCTATTAAAAAAGAACCCGGGCACCGCCATGTAATTTAAGCTAGTAGTATATAAATGTGCAAGCAAACTAAAAGCGTTAATACAGAAACAAAGTAAGTGAATCTGTACTGGTTTACTCCATATGGTTTATATTTCAACGTTTCGTAGTAATCAAGTTAATGATTAATAACGAATCGCCAGAAAATCGTTTAGGAGAAATATGGCATCAAAAAGAACTATTAAAGGATAATTATTTTATTTTAGTTTTCTTGCTTTGAAATGAACCCAAAAAAAAATATTATATATATAACTTACTTTCATCGCTATGCAGGTGTATTTATTTATTTATTTTCGTTTGTACAGTTTTCACGCTTAAATGGCTGAACCGATTTACTTCAAACTTGGAACATATATAGAGATGGGTCTGGAAGGAATGATAGGCTATATGAAATATGCCACTCCCACATATTACTCCCAGAAGTAGTCAAATTATGGCAACAAAAACGATTATTTCACTAATAAAATTCCAAAAAATCACAAAAATGGAATTTGAGTTGGTATGGTCACTGTCGACAACTCCACGCCCACTGCCGTAACTTCGGAACGCGATGGTCTACAATGATAAAACTTAGTATGTAGGTGTATGGTGACGAAATCTACCACCTCACAAAAAGTGGGCGTGGTTTTATCAATATAACGCCCACTGCCGTAACTTCGGAACGCGATGGTCTACAATGATAAAACTTAGTATGTAGGTGTATGGTGACAAAATCCACCACCTCACAATAAGTGGGCGTGGTGGGATTAATTTAACGCCCACCGCGATATCTCATGAACGTTGTGATCTTTGATGATAAGATTTGATATAGAAGTGTATGATGATGAAATCTACCATCTCAAAAAAAGTGGGCATGGTGGGATCAATATAACGCCCACTGCCGTAACTCCGGAACGCGATGGTCTACAATGATAAAACTTGGTATGTAAGTGTATGGTGACAAAATCCACCACCTCACAATAAGTGGGCGTGGTGGGATTAATTTAACGCCCACCGCGATATCTCATGAACGTTGTGATCTTTGATGATAAAATTTGATATAGAAGTGTATGATGGTGAAATCTACCATCTCAAAAAAAGTGGGCGTGCTGAGATCAATTTAACGCCCACCGTTATATATCAGGAACGCGATGCTCTACGAAGATAAACGTTTGTATAAAGTTGTATGGTGACTAAATCTACCATCTTACAAAAAGTAGCGTGGTCGGGTCAATTGAACGCTCACCGTTGCAGCTCAGAAACGTGATACTGTACGATGATTAACTTTAGTGTGAAGGTGTTTGGGAACTATATCTACCATCTCAGCATAGCTCAGGAACGTGATGTACTACTATGAAGAAATTTGGTTCAATAGTTACAAACACACATCTTGGAGTAACGGAAAGTTCTGCATACAAATTTGGTATAAAATTATCAAATTAACCAAATATAATTCTAGGCTGGAAAGTTTATTAATCT
Organism: Suillia variegata; assembly: GCA_949127995.1. NCBI lineage: Eukaryota > Metazoa > Arthropoda > Insecta > Diptera > Heleomyzidae > Suillia > Suillia variegata. The sequence goes on from OX421843.1 coordinate 23,450,882, forward strand.
TAATTAACAAATAAGATTCTATTAAAAAAGAACCCGGGCACCGCCATGTAATTTAAGCTAGTAGTATATAAATGTGCAAGCAAACTAAAAGCGTTAATACAGAAACAAAGTAAGTGAATCTGTACTGGTTTACTCCATATGGTTTATATTTCAACGTTTCGTAGTAATCAAGTTAATGATTAATAACGAATCGCCAGAAAATCGTTTAGGAGAAATATGGCATCAAAAAGAACTATTAAAGGATAATTATTTTATTTTAGTTTTCTTGCTTTGAAATGAACCCAAAAAAAAATATTATATATATAACTTACTTTCATCGCTATGCAATTTTGAAACCTCAGTTCATCAAACAAAAAAAAAATGTTTCAAGTGCATTTTAAACATTGTACCTATATTGCTACTATAGCCTCTACGAGTATTGGTAATAACAATATTTATACTAATTTTAGTTCAATATATGAGAACAGTTAAATAATATTTTTTATCCAATTTACAAACCGTACTGGCGCGTATCAAAGTAAAATTGTTATGAAAGTCTAGTAAAGCTAATAATTTCTATAACTGCGAGCAATTTTTTTTTAAAGAAATCACCCAACTGGTGAAAAACCTAACACGTACGATATGTGTAAGGTTTACGGTTACGATTAGTAACCCAACAGGAAAAGTCAGCAACAGGGCATACAACTTTCAGCACTATTTCTATGGGGCTATTGCTGCCATTCGAAATAATTTTTTACATATGCATGCCATTGGAATGTAAGTGATACTACTTTAATTTCCCTTTGTAAGCGAGTGTAGTAGCATTAAACAATTTTTTTTATTTTTTTTTGCTTACTGTTTGCCTCCTTTGGTAAGTGAGAGAGGTAACAATAGCAGAAATATTTTTTTTCTAAAATGTTGTTGTTGTTTAGTTTATACCTGTTTAGTTTATACCTGTAAGCAAATTTACATCATTTTGGGGCAATCTAATGCTGCATCTGCATGAATCTATAAAAAAGTTGAATTATTATAGAAAAAGTAATTAGTAATTTTTATTCATTCATTTGTGCAATTCACTTACTTCGATTTATGTTTTCTTCATTTTCAAGAAACGGCTTCCACAATTTAAGATCTTGAGATAGTAAAAGTATAGTAATTAAAATAAAATGTTTAATATATGTATTAAATTTACAAAACCATTCACTATATAAAAAGTTACTTAGTTTATTCGTATAAAATTTGTGCTCGAACCACACACGAAACTCATTACTCAAGATCGACAAACCAACCAACTACATGTTAAGTTGGAAAGCCTATTAATCGCAGTTTTTCAATAATAAGATTATGATTTGCACTATCAAATGCCATGCTTAAACCGGTAAAATTAGTTAATTGATCTGTTAGTATGTTTTCGAACAGTTTAAAAATGCAATTCACGTTTAACAAATATTTTTAAATAAGTTCGGAATTGATAACTGGTACGTTAATATGATTAATTTGTTTAATTAATATGATTAATTTCTTTTAAATTGAAAAGATATTTAGAATTATTAAAAAAAGACTTGTGAATTCGGGTCTTCAAAACGTCGAACGGAGATTTGTTGACTGCAGATTTGAAAAAAGTAAAATTGGATATAAAAATCCAAACGCTGATAGCTTACACTGAAAATTTTTTTTTACGGATGAACACATTTTTACCGCACACGAAAAATTTAAAAAGTCAAATTATAGGGTTTATACACGGTCTTCTAAGGAAACATCTGAACTGATCCGACGGGTCGAAAAGGGTCATCATCCAGCTTAAGTCATGGTTTGGTGGAGTGCCCCTTACGATGGGATCACTGACTTGCATTGCAGCTAATAAGGGGTCAAAACAGGATTCAGCACCAGCACATATGGCTAAAAGTACCCTGGCTTTAAAACAATTTGCCAGCGTTGATTTGTTCTAAAGAACGACCCTCTGGCAGAAGAAAATGTGTGTAAAAGTATTTATGTCCCTACTAACTAGAAGTTTATTATATTTTTTTCGAAAGTTACCAAATTGACAAGAAATTTAACAAGTTACCAAGCCACAGCAATATTAACAGTTCTGGTAGAAATCGACCAAGTGTGGCACTGTGATAGGCACGTACCAAGCAAAAGTACAACTTTCTCGCTGACACCACAAATAGTTGCGCCCTTTTCGTGTGTAATTTTATTATACACTAAAATGATTTAAATGCTGAAAATAAATCCCACGTACTTTAAATTGCTTTATTTTTTTGCATTGCAGCATACTTCGTTCACACGTTCGCCTAACGCCCCACCCATTCCTAGCCACGGGCTATTTTTTTTTTTTACAGAAACGGACATTTTCCGGTCGCTGTTGCTGGTGTTGTGTAAGAACCTTTTGTATAAGTAATTCCTTAAAGTGAGTTTCGGAGTTTGCCAAAAAATGTTTTGGAATGTCAACCTCGAATGCAAAAAGGTATTGATAATGAATTATTTAAAGACTAAACCAAGAAGCAAAAGTTTAAAAATTGGTATTGTGGAAAATTAAAATAAACTCTTTCATTGTTTTCATATAAGCATGCGTATGAGAAAAAACATATTTAGAACTCTGTAAACAATTTTTTTTGTTTGTATGAGAAAAAAAATATTTAGAACTCTGTAAACAATTTTTTTTTGTTTGTTTTCAAACTTTAAGTAGACTGGATCTAAATGGTCTTCGGACGCCATGTAAAGCAACTAAATAACTTTATATACATACTTACTGTAAGTTTTAATAACAATGAATGTTTGTTACTATCTTTATTTATTTACTAGCTTATAGTATCCGACGTGGTCAGACTTTTGTTTTGAATAGAAATATGTGTCACATAATTAGTTACCGGAACTTCCTGTTACTCTCCGTTGTCGTGTTTCCGAGTTAAGGCGGTAAATTGATCCAAACACGCCTAGGAACTTGATGCGCTATATACGAAACATAAATATATAAGGATGCATAGGGAAGAATAAATGGCTATATTCAGGGAAGAAATATAGGCTAAAATTAAATAAAAGTATTTAAATTTAAATTATATTTCTTATATTTCTCCTAAAAATCTGAAATTAGGTATCTGAGTTTGTAGGATCACTCTCGATTACTTCAGTTAATTAATTTAAGGCCTACCATCGAAGCTCAGACGCCGGTTAACATAACTTAGTTTTAAATAAGGCGGTTGAATCGGTTACAACAGATTTAAGTGCGACTTAACGGTGTTAAAAATGATCATTAAAGTAAAAGGAAAATATTCTTAACTTTTACGGCGTCATTTGGCACTACCAATAAACTAAACTATAGCTGCAAATAGTCTGTTCGAAATGTTTAAAATTTGAAAGCCATACGTAATGAAAGAGCGTGTGGTTTTCAACTAAGTGCTTACCGTTATCGATTCAAATAAGCTCTCATCGAACTTAGAGACGAGATACTGTGGAATTATCTCAAGAAAATAATTATGAAATCGCATTCGTTCGTGTTGCAGCTCGTAAGTGTGGGCAAGTCGACAAAGCCGATTTGAAAAAAAATGCTGAGCTGAGTCCTTTAAGAGCGACGAAGTGGTTTGTCTAAACAGCGATTATTGTAATTGTAAATATTTATTGAACAAATTAATAGAACAAAAATGGTAGCGCGCATTGTTTTTGTTCGTTTTTTTTTTATTATTTATTTAAATTGACAGATTTTGGTGTTGCCATAAAGGTTTTTTTGACCGAATCCAAAAAAATATTTAAGGTGGCCCCTGTGATGTCCATGGGGATTTCAGGAAAACTCAGTGCAGCTTTATTTGCAGGGCGGAGTAATTGGTTTCGGGCGGTAAATACGTCTGCTGGTCGAACATATCCATCTTTCGCTTTGTACGTTTGTAACACTTGTCCTTTTTTCCATTGACCTCTGGGTTGACTGGGGTCACATATGATTACCAATTGTCCGGTCTGAAGTTGTTTAACCTTCTCTCTCTATTTAGAGCGTGGCAAAAGACCAGGCAGATATTCTGTAATCCATCTTTTGCAGAGCCTTTTATATATGAATTTGTTCGGCCTCGATGAGAACGCTACGAAATATTTCAAGTCAAAAGTTTTCTCAGAAAACTTACAGGTATAAAGCGGCGATTTATCAAATTTCTCAGTTTAATCTAGGAGGCATTTTCGGAGACTTCGAGATGGTTCGAGTGGTAAAACATCGCATCTTACGAACAATCAACACCTGCAATAATTAACTGAATGGATGTAAAAATGAACCTATCCACTGGTAGTTGGACATCAAAATGTGTTAAATTGATTCAACCATGCCCATTTTTAGTGTAGTTGTCGACAACGACCATACTAACTCAGTCATAAGATTTTTAGGAGCAATATCAGTTAATTGAACATTTTTTTTTATATGGTAAAATAAAACTTGTCATTTTGGTTTCAAACGAGTATAATGAAATAATCTGATTAGGGTGATTCGTTACTTATAAAATTAGGGTGGTTCAATATTTAAAAATTTTTAATATTGATTTTTTTATTAAAATAATAATATTTAAAATAAAAAATTTTAAACCACCTTAATTTGATTGGGATATTTTACAATGTGGTGCTTTTGTAGTAGTCGGTAAGACCGACTATAATTTCTTTCTTGTTCTTATTATTATTTATTTAATTTATATGTAGAAATACAATAGAGGCTGTTATTAATGCTATGGACATTTGGCACAGCTTTCGATAACGATTACGGCTGCAATAACCAATAAGAAGAATAATGTTACACGTTTTTAATCTCATTCCGTATTACGCCAAATGATGATAATCTAAGTCATTTGGAAATCCCTAAACTGTATTCAGTGCTGGAATATGCGCAATCTGATATGACTTAATATCACCTTATAATTTGATGTGATTCAAAACCGGTAACTGCGTCTTGTGACAAACGTTTCGCCGGGGTATAACATAACGCCGGTGTCTAGGGTTCAGAGCAAAGCACACGCATCATTAAACAAAGAAATATTAATTATGATTTAAAATCTAAAACTTAAATAAACGGGATCATGCGATCTGACTTGCGTCCTCACAGTCTTTATATTAATTTGCGGAATGATGTTTGAAGATAGCAGTTGAGCTTCAATTGCATTAACCCTTTTACTTCGAGGACAAGTGTATAAGATACCCCAGGACATTTCATCACAGCCGATGTAGTTTCGCTTATCGAAAAAATCCATTAATTTGTTGTATGCAGTTGACGCCAGAAATTATGCAATGTCGTTAAGTTAACTACGTATTCACAAGGTAGCACCTGCCAGTATATTGTAAAATACGTGACTTTGTCGGCAAAGCAACATCGTCTTCTTCGCGTCGATCAAGGAAAATTGGATACGAATATACTGCATATTCATGCAGCTAGTCTTTTTTTTTTGATTAGTTGAATGCGGATATTAAAAAGCGTAAATTCTGTAGCCACTCTTGTAGTGTGTTGCCACTTCCGCTCAATTGGGTCAAGATCGGGTAAAACCAAATTCCACAAAATTACAATTTAAGTTTTAGATAATTTCAATCAAGTATTCTTTACTACAGTGGTTAGCTTGGATTTACTGCTCCAATTGATCAGCATGTTATATAACCAGTAGCCGAAACAATGAATTAAATATATTGTCCACGAATGCCGACGGCAGGCACGTATTGAGGCTGCAGCCATTTTTTTACCTCTCTACCTCGATATTGCTTCTCTTTTTGATAATTTATTTCAACAGTAGTATCCATTGGCAATATATTTTCAATATATCAAACTGCAATAAAGTTCTCTAAGACGCAATATCACAAAATGCAGGACAAGATATGTTGAAAAATATACTACTGTGCTAAACTTTGTTGAACTCTCGAATGTATGTACTTATTTGCGTAAGTCTTGAAGAAATTTCGAAAGAAAACTGAAAAACAAATTCTATTGCATCTTCTTTAATAACAGCCTGACCAAATCAAGCTGTATTGTTTTAATTAAAGTTTGTGATAAGTTGTTTGGACTTATACGGCCACTTTCAAAATGTCTTCAAGTTTTGGCACTAAAAAATGCTTCGGGATTAATGAAGACGCATCAACCAAAATTATAGAGAAACTAGCGAATGCCCGGCATACGTTGCAATGCCACTTAAGAAAATGTTTGCAGAACTTCCCGGTACTCACTACTCACCGTTGTAGCGATTCTGAGTTACGGCTGTGAAATTATCGCCATACACACTCAGAAACAAAATCCCTAATTTTTAGGAGCAATATTAGCAATGTCATCGTATATTTTCACTTAATTAAACAAAATGTGGGCGTAATAAGTGGGCATGGCAGATTTTGTATATCCTGTTATTCTTCCCGTTGCATCCCGTTACATGTTTTCTATATAGCGCATCAAGTTCCTGAGCAATGATGGTAGGCGTAAAATTGATCCACCCTTTTTTGAAAGTGTGCGTTAAATTGATCCAACCACGCCCATTTTTGGGGAAGTTATCGACAGTAACCATACAAATTCAGATACCAAATTTCAGTTATTTATTTTACCAATATTAGCGAAATAATGGAATATTTTAACTTAGTTTTACAAATTGTGGGCGTTATAGGTGGGCGTGGTAAAATTTTCTTTACCCTAAACCTAAGTTGGCGTGAGCACAGCAAATCCCTAAAATTTCATCAAAAACGAATGAATGGTTTAGACGCCCATTTGATACAAAGAAAGATAGAAAGATAGATAGAAAGACAGATAGAAAGACAGATAGAAAGAAAGAAATAAAGAAAGAAAAAAAGAAAGAAAGAAAGAAAGAAAGAAAGAAAGAAAGAAAGAAAGAAAGAAGAATTCATTTTTATATAATAGAAGAGAAGATATATAGATTAAATTGAAAATATTTGCAGCAACCGAAATTTAGCTGAATTATTTTCAAAATGATATAAAAACTCCTATATCCAGATACGCCAATTTTCATGTCGGCTCTTTTGAAGATTACTACTGAATTCATGTTTTTATACCATGCCTGGACTGTCTTATTCAGACGTAGGTACGAACTAGTTAAAAGTTAATTAACGAAGTTAAATTTGTTTGTCAATTTTTAACTTTCCCGTTAATATGGGATATCACTAAAAAGTTTTTTAACTCGAGTTAAGTAAGTTAAAAATAAAACGAAAATTTAAAATAAATAAAATCAATAACAAAAAATTAAAAAGAAAGAGTATGAATTGAATTTGGGCAAATCGAACGATTTACTCACATATGCTGACTTCTGGGATATATTTAAATAAAATTACAATCACAATTAATATATATAACGATCATATTCACAAATTTAACGATATTTATGTACCATTGATTAAATACATATCCATAATTTCTATAAATAAATAAAAAAAATATTATAAATAAATAATATTATAATTAAATTTTTTTTCGAGTTTATGTAAAATTTTTTTTTATTTTGTTTTTTGCTATAAAAATTTTTCTTTCTACTTTAAATTTTTAACGACGTTAACTTCATAAAGAAATTAACTTAACGAAGTTAAGTTTTTATTATTCACTTTTCACGGAATAACGAAAGTTAAATTCTTATTTAACGATGCTCACCTATTGTCTTAATAAAAATTTGACTGATTATTATTATTATTAATAAAGGTTAATAGATGCACTGCGACCTGAAAGATCTATTGTGCAGTCTCGTTGCCCTACTAACACAATTCTAGACTATTTATAAATCTCGTAAATGTTGGGGACTTGATTTTTACTATGTCACTTGGAACTAGAATCCCATTGCCTAAGTAGTCAAATCTGCGTCTTGCCACCGCTGGACAAGTGCAAAGAACATGTTCAGCCGTTTCCTGCTCCTCTTGGCAGAGTCGTCATGAATCATTTGCTACCACTCCTATTTTCTTCAGATGGTAATTAAGTTTACAGTATCCTGTTAAGAATTCACTGCTAAGGTTAAGAATAGCTTCTACCTTGATATGTGCTGGGTTAATGAGCCTTCTTGACTGCCGTATGCCTGTTTGGGCTCTCCAATGCTCAAGTCGTCTTTGGTTTTCCCATACTTGTTTTAAGTTATTTATGAAACTACTGTTTACCCCACATAAGGGTTCCGGACATATGAACCTTTCTTTGCGAGAGAGTCCGCTATTTCATTGTCCTCATGCCCTTCATGTCCCGGCACCCATATCAGAGTAAACGATTAGTCAACATATTGTTCAATATGAAGAGTTATATCTTCCAGATTGACTTCTCTGATATATTGATCCAGAATTTTTTCCATAGCTTTAAGCATGAATGACGTTGGGCCGAAAAGCTTTTGGCGTGTGATCCGCCCTTTTTCCAGCTTTCGGTAAGAAAGGTCACCTAGCCTTCGTCCAACGTTTAGGAACCATGCCTAATTCTAATTAAAATTAGAATAGTTACATTATTTTGACAAATGCATAAGTAGATTACGTTTATATTGCGCTGCGTTGTTAATGGATTGAAAAAATTTCGGCAAATTGTTCCAAAGACGAATTGCTAAAATGAAGAATTTTCTTCGGATGTTAACATTTCTATTAAACGGTTTTTTTTTAATATCCCAACGACTTTTTGATTCACTTTAATATTATATATACCTTGATTAGTAAAAAACTAGTAAGAGAATTATCTTCGGCTATGCCGAAACTCATATACCCTCCGCCTTTTCAGTGAACTCAAACAATATGATTCTTTTAGCGCCTGAGTGCTAGTTAGTTAGTTTGTAATGCCGTCTCTTATAAGAAGACACACTTAGGCTTGGAGCCCTTTGTGATGTCATGCGGCATTCCATACTATTTATAAACTGAAGAATATTAATAATATTCGATTTAGATATATCTACTAGGCCTACAATGAAGTGCTATCCTAGATGTATATATCGTTTGTTGGCTAAAGCGGGGCATGTACAAAGAAGGTGTACTATAGTTTCTTCCTCCTCTTCATCTTAACAGCTTCTACAGAAGTCATTTGAGAAGATACCTAGTCTTCTTGCATGAGTACTAATAATACAGTGTCCTGTTATAACTCCTATTATGGTGCTAATTTGAGACCTACTTAGGGAGATTAGATCGATTAAACTTTTTTATTTAGTATTGGCCATATCATACGCGAGATGTTGCATGGAGTTAGTTACTCTGAAAGAGGTTTTTCTGATTAAGAGTTTACATGTTGAAAGAGGAATACCATATTCTTTGCTAATGGGTAGGATTTATTTTGTTTTCCCTTTCTGGCGAGTTCATCAGCTTTACAGTTCCCTGGATTGTCCCTATGTCCGGGAACCCAGCATTGATTGATTTGTAGCTGCACCGAAATCTCATTGCGAGATTTGCAACAGCTGAGGACAGTTTTTGATGATATTTGAACTGATTCCAGGGCTCTCAGAGCAGCTTGACTGTCTGATAGAATAAGGATTTCGATACCTGATATCCTATTCTCCAGAAGCCAAGAAGTTGCGGCTATTTCGGCTTGAAACACACTGCAGTAGTCAGGTAGCCTAAATGAAATATTGAGATTTAGGCTTTCAGAGTAGACTCCACCCCCTACTCTTTCAAGAAGTTTTGAACCATCAGTGTAAATTTGGATGGCTTTAGTTGAAAGAGGATCGCCTTGCTCCCATTCGTTTCTTGAAGGAATGGATACATTAAAATGCTTATCAAATATAAGCATTGGTGTGATGTAGTCTACTAGATCCGGTAATTTGTTGAATATTTGAAGTATAGATGAGTGTCCTTTATTTCCCGTTCTCCATTGTAATGAGGCCCGCAGTCTAGTAGCTGTATTGGCAGCTAGTTGTTTGCCAAAGATGTCAATGGGTAGCAGGTAGAACATGGTATCCAGCGCCATGGTGGGTGTGGTACGCAGAGCACCACTAATACACAATGCCGTAGATCGTTGTACTCTTGATAGTATTTTTGAGTTAGTGATTTTATCCAGTGATGGCCACCAGACAGATACACCGTAAGTCATAATAGGCCTAATTACGGCCGTATATAGCCAGTGGGTAATTTTAGGCTGCCATCCCCATTTCTTACTTATGGCCTTTTTACAAGAGTACAGAGCTATATTAGCATATTAGCCATTTTGGCCCGCTCTTCGGTATTCGGTTTCCAGTTTAGCTTCCTATCTAGAATAATTCCTAAATACTTAGCTCTATCAGAGAATGTTAGACGGGTACCCTAAAGTTTTAGAGGTTCCAAGTCTGGTATTCGAGGTTTATTTGTAAAGAGCACTAGCTCGGTCTTCTGAGGGTTTACATTTAATTCACATCCTGAGGCCCAGTTAGAAAGAATATTAAGACAATTCTGCATTAAGTCTCTAATTACGGAAGGATATTTACCAGAGATGGGTATAGCAAAATCATCAGCATACGCAATCACTCTGCGTCCTTCCCTCTCCTGGTTTACTAGAAGTGTGTTTACTGCCAGGTTCCATAAGAGAGGAGAGAGGACTCCACCCTGAGGTGTTCCCCTCTTGACTGATCTTTGAGCAGAAGTGGCTCCAAGAAGTGCATTAATAATTCTATCCGTGAGCATTTGAGTTATTAGTGCTCTTAAAGCTAAATTCACTACAAGTTCAGCCAATGCATTGGTAATGGCGTAAGGTTCAATGTTGTTAAAGGCACCTTTTATATCGAGAAAAGCTACCATGGTAAATTCTCTCAATTGTAAAGATCTCTCTATGAGAAATCTATTAACCTTTCTAGAATTTTCAACAAAAAAGAGGAAAGACTAATTGGTCTAAGATCCTTAGGATGAACATGTGAGAATTTTCCTGCCTTTGGTATAAAAACTACCCTCAACTGTTACCACAATTTGGGAATGTGATTAAGATCCAGAATGCTTCTATATATTATCAGTAGCCAGGGGAATGGTAAATCAACCGATTCCTGAATTTCGATTGGATAAAATCCATCTGGTCCAGGAGACTTATTTGGTTTAAAGCCCTCTATTGCCCATTTTAGCTTGTTTTTATTAAAAATTTCTAAAGGGTTGTCTACAGAAGGCATATAGGCCGTCTCCAGGTTATCTAAAGATTCTGAGCAACCCGGGAAGTGGGTATTGAGCAATAATTCCAATGATTCACTGCTGTTAGTAGTCCAGGTACCATTTTCTTTGGTTTGATGGACATTTTGAGAGGATTTTCCGAATTCTAGAGTCCTCAGATGTTTCAGAGACTTCATCACAAAACTTCTTCCAGGATAAATTTTTTGCAACCCTTAATTCATTTTTAAAGATCTTCAGGGATGTTTTATAATCATCCCAGGCTACAGTGGTCCTAAGTACATTGGCCACATTAAAATTTTTTCTACTTCTTTTACGTAGTTCTTCTATTTCAGCTCTCCACCAGGGAGGCTTCTTTTTACCCCTTATCTTAGTAGTAGGGCAAGCAGTGTGAAGAGCTTGATTCATGTTAACGGTAAGGGTTTCAACTAGAGAATCTAGAGACCCTCCATCAGCTGGGGGATCTGTTTGCATATTTAGCAAGATCTTCTCTAATCTACACCTATAAAGACCCCAGTTTGCCTTTTTAAGGTTCCTAAAGTCAGGTTGACTTGGAATGCGGTCATTAATATTAAATTCAATAAATCTATGGTCCGAGAAGGAGTGTTCATTTGAAACTCTCCAGTTTACGATCCTATCAGATATAGTTTCAGAGACCAAGGTAATATCAAGTACCTATTCTCTATTTATAGTTATAAACGTCGGCTCAGAGCTAACATTACAAACCTGCAAGTTAGAATTAAGAATAAAATCTAAAAGTGACTCACCCCTTTTATTCGTGTTTGTACTTCCCCATACAGCATGGTGCGCGTTAGCATCACAGCCAATTCTTACTCCAATTTTACGCCGGGCAGCATCATCAAACAGCTCCCTAAGATTGGTGTCAGGGAGGATGGCGTGGTCGTGAGCCATGTAGGCCAAGATGAGCCAGTAACTCATCGGGCCCAGTTCCAGGCAAACTGCCACCACATCCTTGTTGCTGTGATTAGAGAATAGAAAAGAACTCAACTTTTTATTAATCAGGATGCACGCTCTGGGCTTACCTTCTCCCCTAGCGTACATCAACGGGTAATCCGCCATCCCAAGTCCGCAAACCACGTCTCCCACCACCCATGGTTCTTGGATTAGGACAACCTCTTCTCCTTTTTTTGACAGGCGAAGAAAGAGGTTGGCGGACGCGACCTTAGAGTGGTGGAGGTTAATTTGCGTTACCCTTAGCATGGTCTGGGACAACGAATCTCTCCACCACTCGTCTGTGTCTGAGTCCGACTGTAGAAGCACGTCCTCGTCTATCGAGGACGTGCCCCTTGTTTGAGCCAGATTTTCAAGGGAAGTCTAATTGAAACTAGAGGTCGACAGGTATCTAGAGTTCAGACCGTACTCACCGCGGCCATTCATCCATCAGCGTATGCTATTCCACCTTGGATTGGGGCATTTGATATAAGAGAGTTTAAATCTCTCCGCCCGACTACCATTAGCCAGCACTCCAACAGAGACATGACCTATTAGAGCCTGTTACTAGCCGCCCCACGGAGAGGGTGTAGTCGCACTACCGTAGTATACACAGTTACGGCACGCACACATTTGTGTTATTTACACTTTAACTATTTGTAATAATTTTTTTTTCGCATGGAAAGGGGTGGTTTGTATGGGAGGTGGGCGTGGTTCTTATCCGATCACGCCAAATTGTGAACAGTTTTGTATTACTACTTAAGTGCTTAATATCGAATTTGAACTGGATATCTGCACTGAACCTATTTCAATACACTTTTTTTTCATATGGAAAAGGATAATTTGTATGGGAGGGGTAGTAGTTTTGGTCCGATTTTGTCCATCTTAGAAACTAGCATGGGTATGGATAATAGGAGCTCACAGAATAGCTTGATAGCTCTTAAACTAAGGCTGTATTCGCTTAGTTAGACAGACAGACAGACAGACAGACATACAGACAGACAGACAGCAGACAGACAGACATCGTTAAATCGACTCAGAATCCGACGTTGATCTATATATATACATATTAAAATGAATATGAGCGTATAAACCAATTATTCAATTGAGATAAAATTTGAGAAGCTGCTGTGCTCACGCTAAGGATAGTTTTGGGCAAAAAAATTTGCTACGCCCATCTATTCCACCCCACAATTTGTAATACTAAGTAAAAATACTAGATTATTTCGCTAATATTGCCCCTAAAATTCTGATATTTGATATCTTAGTTTGTATAGGCACTGTAAACAATTTCCCCAAAAATGGGAGTGGTTGGATCAATTTTCTTTTTTGCGGGGGTTTCTAAGTGCTAACGCCCGCTTTGAAAAAAAGGAAAATATACGTATCTGAGTTTATATGGGTGTTGTTGACAACTTCACCAAAAATGGGCGTGGTTGGATCAATTTAACGCCCATTTTTATTATATACTAATTTAAAGCCCTTACAACTTCAATTGGTTATCCCAATATCTCTAACGGTTCTCTCGCTGTCGTGTTAATAACAATGACAGATAGACATACGGAAAGGCAAACAGACAGAAAGAGATGGCTAAATCGACTCAGGTTTTGATTCAAGAATATATGTCTATATCTATCTTGAGTACTTCTCAACATTGCAAACATTTGACTAAACCCAATATATATAACACTGTGTGGTGAATAAGTGCAATAATATAATTAGGGTGATTCATGATGTATCAAATAAGGGTGGTTCGTTTAATTTTTTTTATATAAACACATTTTTAATCACGAATTACCTATTTCAAAAACCTGTAACCACCATAATTTGCCCAAACACAACATGCAATATGAAGTTTCCAATTCCGATCTCTTCTAATAAGTGGGAGTGACAGATGTGATTACAATGCTCTAAATTTTATTATAGTGGGCCATTATCGAGGATTTGGTCGAAAATGACTGTCCGAAAACTGAAAGGGTTGTAATAATACCTGTCTGTGCGTTTATATGTATGTATGTATGTGTGTATTTCAAAATCTGTTTGTGTTTATATATGTATTCGTATGTGCGTAATGACCCAGCGGGAACGGAAGTGCTTCGAAACATATTAATCTTATATCATATCTTGCTTTTTTTTGTGTTACCTGTTGGTATTAGGATTTGTTTAACGCAGCATAAAGCATAGAACTCGAAGCACGAGAGAGAAATTTCGTTGTTCTAAGCCGAGAATAACGTTATTTTAAAAAGGGTAAGAAGCAAAAGATACAAAAACTTAGCATATTCGTCTAAAAGGAAAGAAGGAAAAATCGATAATGAGAAAATATTTCACGCTTATAAGGATAACTGTTTATGCGTGCTCCCACTTTACCTTAAAAAGTTCAGCACATAATTACCTAATAGAGAATATTGAGATAATTTCTCATAACTGCTATTTTATTTTGATGTTTTTTATGCTGATTCCTACTCACTTCAACAAAACCAGAAAAGAAGATAAGATTTCAGCACGAAAATCACAGAAAAAGCATTTGATTGTTTCCCTTCTGAAAATTTCCAGCTCGCATCTGATAAACAATCTGAGCTTCTTTAAAATAGTATTACATCCCAATAAAAGCGCTCCACTGTGAAGCACTTTTATTTTTTCCTGCTGGGCAGACACTGCAGAAAAAGTGTGTATATGGATGTACATACACACAATTGCGAAAAACAAAAGTAATTTCAGTTCAAACTTTTTGAGCAATTGTAGAAACTTTATACTAAAAATACCGCCTGCTCGAGGAGAAGAAAATTTTTGAAGAGCCACAATTTATATCAAAAGTTTAAATCGAAAGTTTAACTTCACCGTTATAAGTTAAAAACTAAAAGAACCCGAAAAATAAAAACAAGAAAAGGATGTTTAAATTGTCTTTAGCTGGATTCGGTTTGCAGTTCAGTTTGGCCTTATATGAATCACTTAGAGCATAAAAGATCTTTTATTCTTAGCAACACTTTTAAACAAAACGACATAAATTAATTTCTTTCGAGTCTTGCACAAATCAAGTATTGTTTACTGTCAGACTTATTTAGTAAATGTGTTAGTGTTAAATGTTCAATTACCAGAAAAAAACATCAGTCATATAGGAAATTCAGAAGTAGTATAAATTGTCACAACCTCTTTGTAAAACTCTTTTTACACTACACAATTAAACTTGCGCAATTGAGTTTATAGAGGAGGCAAGAGACAAAGAGTGCTCGTCTGTAATGCCAATTCCGTTTAGGTTCGCAATTATGATTATATATATTTATTAACTGATATATAAATACACGCATTATGAAATGTGACAATGTGAGAATGTCAAAAGAAGCAAAGACACTTGCCAAAAAAAATATTGCTTTATGGATCTTTGGTGTGGTCATTACTGCAATTATCAAAAGGGAATTGCCTAGTGTAAGAGGAGACCAGCACACTTTTCTTTCCATGTTATTGACATCTTAAAAACACAAAAAGTATTTGTAGAATGTGTATTTCCGAAAAAAGTTAAACAAAAACTACAAAGAGACTTAAGAATACCCTACGCCATTTTAGACACACCAAAACATTTGCATTTATAGCACAAAACTGCTATATGTCTATATTATAAGTGGGCGTTATTTATATCCGATTATAACTATTTTTAGTAAGTAGTTATTACCGCAAAACTACTAAAGTGTTAAATACTAGAATTGAACTGGATGTTTCCACTGGAACTATTTCTTACCGCCAAAAGAGGAGAAGTATGTATAAGATGTGGGCGTGATTAATATTCGATCTCGTCCGTTTTTGTGGTATTAATAAAGAGCAATTTAAATAAATTTGTTTGTCGTCCATAATAATGACTTCGAATATGTGTGGGAGCATATTTTTATATGTACGACCTAATACGTGTTTTAAAAATGTTATTTATATAATTCTAAATAACACATACAATACAAAAATTGGAATAAGACAATTCATTGTTATACTTTTCGCAATCGAGGGGTATATTGAATTTGTTATTCCATTTGTAACGACCATAAGGAGGCGTAGTAGTTATGACAATTTATATAGGAAAATGATCAGTGTCGAATTCTGAGTGGATTTAAATATGTCCGTTTGTCTGCCTGACCCGGAAATTACAGCTGTAGTTTAGGAGATATCGAGGTAAAATTTGCTATTTAAAGTCCTATACTCCAAGCGGAGGTTAAGGTGTAAGATGAGCAAGATTGGCCTAAAACTGCTTACAAAATGGGCGTAATCGGGTCAAAACTACTCTACCATCCCATATATACTGCTCCTTTTTATTATTATTAAATAGTAGTAAGATAAAACTACTCACAAAAAATGGGCGTGATCGGATAAGAACAACACCCACTTATAATTGAGTCATATTGCTTTACTGTGCTTGTCTCTAAAATGGCGGAGGGTATTCGAGCTATACAATAAGATAAGAACAATACAATAGAGACATTTATACTGTTATACTAGTATATAATTTTTCTTTTCTAAATTTATATATATACGGGGTAAACTGAAAAAAATAGGCCGATTTCGATGAAAAATGTACCAAAATTTTGTTTGATGCTATAAAATTGATAAGCGGTGCATGCATTTTGACACACCCATAACTTACGCCCACAAACAGCAAAAATTTCTAAAACAAAAGCAGATATTCCGCATGCGAAAGTTTACTGCTTCATGTTAAATGGGTTTAATTTGACAACTGTCACGCCTCACGTTAATAAAGAACGCATTATCGTCGCAAATATGAGTGCTGTATTGTCCAAAATTAGAATGCTGGTCCTGGATATAAAAATTTACTGATTCACATAAAGTGGAAATAATTAGTCAACTGCCACGTGTACTATGCGTATTTTTGGAATGCATAGCAGCGGGTAATAGCTAGTATATCATATATGTATGTGCTACAAGAAGTAATATATTGAGAGTATTGCGATACAAATTAAAAAAATATATTTTGATGTGAAAAGCCTCACAGACACTTTTAATTATAATAACCTTATCGAATGTTTATAAAGATACTTCTGATGATCTGAAAAATATTTAATATCTTTTAACTGTACCATGTTTATAAAACCTAAACAATTTGTTTTTTGTAAAACTAAGTTTATAAGATTATAAAATTTACCTAATAATTGTTGTTTTTATAATCAACCTGCTTTAAGACTTATTGCTTTTTGAAAATAACCAAAAAGCTAGCAAACAGCAACAACATCGGTAATGTTCATTTACTTTCAGTGTCATAAATATTATGTTTCCTTCCTATTTGTATATTTTTATTTTAACGTTGAAATACATGTCGTATGGATTTTCCGGCGGATGTACGATAAATAAAATGCATGTAAGATGATTTATTAAATACAGCACCAATATTATGGCTGTAAATAAAAACATTGTAGCAAGCAAAATGAGAATGGATTTAATTTGAATTTTTCTTTATATAACTAGCTTTTATTCACTGCTTTGCTTCGTTTCCGCTTATTTCATGTATTTACTAACTTATATGTGTCCATTGCTCCCTGCTTTTTCGGAAATAAAATAATAAATTGGATACTTTACCATACAATTTGAATATCTTATTATTATTGATAAAGGCTATAGAATCACTGCGACCTGAAAGATCTATTGTGCAGTTTCGTTGCCCTACAAACACAATTCTAGGCTAATTATAAATCTTGTAATTATTGTGGGCTTAATTTTAACTATGTCATTAGGCACTATAGTTCCATTGTCTAAGTAGTCTGCGTCTTGCCACCGCTGAACAAGTGCAAAGAACATGTTCAGCTGTTTCCTGTTTCTCTTAACAGAGTCGGCATGAATCATTTTCTACCACTCCTATTTTCTTCAGATGGTTATTAGGTATACAGTGTTAAGAATTCACTATAGAGTTTAATGTCTGTTCTGCTAAGGTTAAGAATACTTCTACCTTGATATGTGCTGGGTTAATGAGTCTTCTTGACTGCCGTATGCCTGTTTGGGCTCTCCAATGCTCAAGTAGAATTTGGTTTTCCCATACTTGTTTCAAGTTATTTATTAAGCCACTATTTACCCCACAGAAGGGTTCCGAACCTATGCAACCTTTCTTTGCGAGTCCGCTATTTTATTGCCATCATGCCCTTCATGTTCCGGTACCCATAACAGAGTAACCGAATTCCTTGCTGCTAGGGTGTTGAGTAGTTTGAGACAATCCCATACCAGCTTCGATTGAAAGCTTTTTAGTGATTTTAGAGCTGCTTGGCTGTCTGAGAGAATGCATATTTTGGTACCGCGAGTGCCACTTCGTAGACATTCTCTGACACTTAGTTCTAAAGTGTGAAAAATGGAAGCAAATTTTCCCATTGCAACTGCTTTACGGAAATTTGGCCATTCATCCTATCGCTCCAGTAGTGCCATCTTCCAATTTGAACCCATCAGTATAACATGCCTGTGTTGAGGAATTATTTCGTGCCTGAATAAGGAAAGTTTTCTGTTCATCCTATCGAAAACCACAAGACACGGAAAATTCCGGAAGATGTCCAGAATCTTGATCCATTAGTTTGCCTCACGTAGGATGAGCTAGATTAGGTAGCTTTATGGCAGCGCTGGATGCCGTCCTATTCACTGTGATGTGCAGATAAGTAAGTCCAGTGATTATCTCCAAGGCTGTTGTGGGGCACGTTCTCACTGCTCCCGTAACACTCAAACAGGCTATTCGATGAATCTTGATAAGAGTCATCTCAACCTTAGTCTGATCTACCTTTGGCCACCATACTAAAGATGCATAGGTAACCATTGGTAATATTGTATTACTTTATTGTAAGACCACGCCATCATTCTTGGTACAAAATGGGGATTGATTTTTTACCAAACAGCCTTTGGCAAGCAAAGGTTGCCTTTAAGGCTTTATTTGTTATGTATTTTAAGTGGTTTTTCCAGCTCATAGTTTTGTCTAGGATTACTTAAAATCATATTACATAATTTTATTATTGGTTTTAATTTTGAATCAAATCCATCCCGATTGTCACTTAAAGTTATTACTAAAAAATCATTATTGGGGCAAAGTTTTAATTGAATCAAAATCACGAATTCGAAAACTTCTTATCGGATAGAAAAACTTTTCGCAAGTTCCTTTGGCATGAAACTTTTGTAGCAATTATTTAGCTGATTGTATTGCTGGCACCAAAGTCTAGTGCAAAACACACGTACTTACGTTTCTAACATATTTCGTTTGCTTTAGAAATACATATAAACATACATATATTACACATGTTCATGCATCAGTGGTAGTGCAAATTAAAATAAATAAATGGAGAACTTCTTGTCTGTACACAAAAATATATTCTCGAAACATTTATATAATCATAGTTGTTGAATTTGAAAAATAAGTTTTTTTAAATTATTCGCTTATTTATTTTTTTTTAAATTATTCGCTTTTTTTGTGCACCACTCAGTGGTGTTTTGTTTTTAGACCAACGTTTGTAACGTAGAAAAATGCAAAAAATACAAATATAAAATTGTCCATTAATTAAACGATTAGGGTGGCCAATCTTAGTAATTTTTTTATTATATATTAAAATAAAGCTCTTAAAACTTTATTTTGTTATTTTGATACACAAATAAATAAGTATAGTAATCTAATTAGGTTGGTTCATAACTTATAAAATTAGCAATGCTTAATTTTTTTTTGTTTTCATACAGATAGAAAGATAAATATCATTTATAGTTAATTAATTGATTAAAGTTAGTGAATGAACTATACAGCCTCATCGAAAACAAATGTAACCTCAATTCATTTTTAAATAGAAAACATTTCTTTCATTTAACATTTGAATTGAATTTGATATTGATTTTAAATTAATTCTAATTTGGCCAAATAATATTATTTGATAAATTTTTCTGCAATCTCCATCCTGCCAAAGTCCATTTTGTTATAAAAAATTTTGCTGTGAGGAAATAAAAATTAGCAAAAACTTGTAGAATAGAGAATAATCTTTGGCTATGTCGAACCTTAAATGGCCAAAAAATATACTTATTGTAGCACTTCAGAATACGATATTTTTATTTAGTAAATTTGGGCTTAATGTTTCATTTATGCATAATAACTTAACGTTGCCGTTGCATTCTGTATATATGTATATAGTACTTAGTGTTACTTATGTAATATTTTTAATTTTATATATAGATGTACATTAACTTTTACTCTATTGGAATTAACCAATATCCAAAGTGAAGATTTGGAGTATCAGAAAAAATTTAATTTCTGATACATTTTAAATGAATTCAATAAATAATTGAGAAGTAAAAGATTTTTACTTTTATGTTATTTCGGCAACCTTAAATTTAATTTTGGCATTACTACAAGTATACAATATTTTAATAATTTAAATATACTTCTTATTACTGTTTATATTTTCAATTACGAAAAGAGGAATGTAACGACAAAAGAAACAAAATTAATTTAAAGTATAATATATCAATAAATTATCTTCCTAATTTAACTATTTCTGTCTTACACTAATATAATAATAATTTATAATCATAATAATAAATCGTTTCACAATAATAACATATTATTAAAGATTACGAAGGTCTCTCTTTTTATTTAAAATTTATAAACAACATTTTATGATAGTTTTATTATTATTTTTGTATTTTCAAAAAAAAAAAAGGGCGAACTTAATGTGAAACAAGGCAACGCACAATAAAGAAAATAAAAGTTCAGTCGGATAATAATGAAATTTTGTATACTCTGTACTTATAAGCGTAATGAACGTCTCCATTGGAATATACCGTAGTACAAATTATTCAAATATGTACATGTTTGTAATTTTTGACATTTGACACAGTAGTGACAATAGTGACGGTTTCCGGCAACGGTCTCGAACATTGAAGCTCAGACACATCTTGCACAAAACGAAATTTGTATACCCTTCGCCACGTACAAGTGCACGTACCGAATGGTATATTGAGTTTGTTCTTCCGTTTGTAACGTTCAGAAGGGGGCGTGGTAGGTATGACAAAGTATGTATATAAATGATCAGCGTCAGATTCTGAGTCGATTTAACGATAATTATAATAGAGATATAAAGGATTTATGTGCTTAAAGAAGCAAATTTTTTGGTTTCACTGAAAAAGCGGTGGGTATGTGATCTTCGGTGTAGCCGATGATGGTACTGTTTTCATGGCTCAAGTAATATAAAAAAAATAGCACAAAGTGTATGAATAATTAACTTTATACATTAAGAAACAGTTCGCACGACCATAAAATTTACTCTAGTTGGACATGTCTCCGGTATGTCTATCCAGTATATAAGAACGTATGTACTTATATTTCTACTGACTCGGCTTAGTCCAAACCTTACCACACCATTTCACCCGACGTTCATTCTTTGATTCTTTCAATCTGCAAAAAGAGCAAACCTCAAAATATTTAATATGGCTTCATATTACCCAAAATTAAAATTTTGCTGCACTGCATAATCCTAAAGCGAAAGTCTGTTATGTGCTTGTATACCTACACGAAGAAAACGATTCGCTCATAAAAATAAAATTGTTTAAATATGGTCAAATCAATGTTTCTTTAAAATAAATTTAATGATTAGTCTATAAATATAAAAATGAATTCTGCTTTCTTTCTTTCTTTCTTTCTTTCTTTCTTTCTTTCTTTCTATCTTTCTTTCTTTCTTTCTTTCTTTCTTTCTTTCTTTCTTTCTTTCTTTCTTTCTTTCTTTCTTTCTTTCTTTCTTTCTTTCTTTCTTTCTTTCTTTCCTTCTTTCTATCTTTGTACCAAATGGGCGTCTAAACCATTCATCCGATGATGAAATTTTAGGGAGTTGCTGTGCTCACGCCAACTTAGGTTTAGGGCAACGCCCACCTATTACGCCCACAATTTGTTAAACTAAGTTAAAATATTCGATTATTTCGCTAATATTGCTCCAAAAAATCTGAAAATTGGTATCTGAGTTTGTATTGGCACTAACTACCCCAAAAATGGGCGTGGTTGAATCAATTTAACGCACACTTTCAAAAAAAGGGTGGATCATTTTACGCCTACCATCATTGCTCAGGAACTTGATGTGCTATATAGAAAACATGTAACGGGATACACCGGGAAGAATAACAGGATATACAAAATTGTCCACGCCCACTTATTACGCCCTCAATTTATTTAATTAAGTAAAAATATACGATGACATTGCTAATATTGCTCCTAAAAATTTGGGATTTTGTTTCTGAGTTTGTATGCCGATAATTTCAAAGCCATAACTCAGAATCGCTACAACGGTGAATACCGAGAAGTTCCGCTAACTAACACGGGAGTACCGGGAAGTTCTGCTACCATTTTTTTTAAGTGTCATTGCAACGCATGCCGGGCATTCGCTAGTTTTATATAATATTATATTAAATGAGCTAAGTTTGCATATTTGTGTCCAGTATTGTATTTGTCTCCAGTATCTAAAGATCGACTCTAATATTTTAAAGGGAAGTGTTTTTTTCTTTCTATTATTTCTTTATTTCTTTCGGTTATCTATAAGACCACCAACATTTTTGTAAAAATAGTTTTGTGGGCGTAAGTGGGCACTGTGAAACTTTTTTAACGAACAAGGTTTGGTTGATTGTGTTCTTTATTTTGAAAATAGCTTCAACGGTTTTAATGAAACTTGCTAGCTTGCCGTTATTAGGTACAACAATAAGAATGCGAAAACTTTGAACTCTGGGAAAACTGGCAAAGTGGATGTGAATTTGGGCATGATCGAAAACTTTTTCTACTCATAAAACGATAAGTCAGATTTTTTCATAATCACGTGTTCATCAAAACGTTTTTAATAAATCGGTTCCGTTGACATAAATGTACCACAAAACCCGTATACTCCTCAACTAATAATTTAATTGAAAATAAATTAAACTCTAGCATAATTAAATAATCTGCCGATCGAACACGGTCAAGAGTTTTTTGATTTAACAAATAAGTACCATATGCTTTGTTAGTTAAAATTTATTTTAACAAAAAAAATTGTGAATTGATTTATCCAACTGCAGTGCATGTTTGTAATATAAAATATTTGTTTATGACAAACAAATTATTCTAAAAATCTCTTATACAGTTTTTTTTCAGTGTACGCGTGTAATAACGACTACCCTCATGAAATAGATTTACCGTAAAAGGAAAAAGTTGTTGAACAACATATTTAATTAGACCAGTTTTAGATAAGCTATGACCAAAATAACATGGTGATGTTGAATTCAAAAAAGTATTAAAAAAACACAGAAAGATAATTTTCTTCAAAGCTCAAGTACTCTATGCAATTTTTGAGACACCAAAAAATAAGCTTCTTTTAGCACATATTTGACATAAGTCCATATTTGATATATGTCCATATTATAAGTGGGCTTTAATCTTACTCGATCACGGTCATACTACAACGTTAAATACTAAATTAAATATCTACTTTACAACTTATATTATTAATTTCTATTTAGTAGCTTACCCGATGTTTTTTTTACGTTTTTAGTTGTTGACAGCTAGCATATCATCTCAAGAAACTATTTTTATATTTACAGGAGGAATATTAGTGAAATATTTGTTTTCTTTCACTTTATTTTACAAATTGTGGACTTACTAGTAGACTCATCATCGTCATCGTAAACGAATGAATGGTTAAAATGCGCATAATGTACAAAGAAAGAAATAAATATTTAATTATTAGCTTTTAATATCCGGTTTTTCCCGGGTTTATAGTAGTTGTTCAAGCCAACCATTAATTTGTATTTTTAAGTTAATATTTGTTATTTTGAAGTACAGATGGCGCTTTGGTCAGTCTTGTCTGTCAATTGATTGCAATTTGAAAATGTTGGCTAGCTTTTTTGTTATTGTAAGTATTTGTGCGGTTTTTTCGGCATTTTTTTTGTAATCGCCTACAGGTAAAAGAATAAATTTTGATTTGGATATTTCCCCATTAAACTTGGACTTTTTATTTCTTTTACATATTGGACTTTCTCCTAATAATATCAAGCTGCTTTTTCGCAATAGTTTAAATTCGTGTTTTGGAGACGATTCTCCTTGGAATTTTCATTTGGTCCTTCGAGCTGGAATATTTTTTATATTTCGCGGAGAATTCGCCAATTGCGATTCGAACTCTTCAGCAATTGGCAGAAGATGTGCAAGAAAATCGACGCCTAGAATCTGGTATTCTTCGTCGCATGATCTTTTGACCGCTATTGCATAACGCGATTAGCCCTTAAATAGGCAGGATTTGCTATGCGTAAGTGGACCTATAATTCTGAAAAAAATTGTCATGCCTTCCTGCTGATCATCTTCATCATGAAATTTTTTTGAAAATTGAAGATTACAGTAACGTTAAAATTTAGGAACCCGTTGAACACCAAATCCGTCATATCCTTTTGATGTTCGTAAATCCAATACTAAACGCCCATTGTTATTACTGCACAAATTCTTATGCAAAAAATTTGAATGACAAAAATCGGTTGGGATGACAACTTGCCTAGCAGCATTTTACACAAAGACTATGATTTTATTCAGGATATTTATATTCTACGCTGGATTGATTTATCTATGGAAATTCAATTTCACGCTTTTTGTGATGTGTCAGAGTTAGCATATGTTGCTAGCATTTACATTCGTGTGCAGCATTCGATCTCTACTTTTACGACACATCTCTTGTTCGCCAAATCCAAGGTTGCACCAGTGAATACTGTTGCTTTTGTAAACTAGGAATTATGTGGAGCTGCGCTTTTGGCGGATATGGTTGATTCACTTTTGGATTCAGTCGAAAATGATCGGAGTAAGTTGCACTGCTTGTCAGATTCTACGATTGTTCTAGCGTGGCTGCATAAACCCCCTTGTCACTGGACAACTTTTGTTGCCAATCGAGTGTCAAAAGTTGTACAGAAAGTTGGTTATTTGAATTGGTATCATGTCGATTCGCATAATAATCCACCTGACTCTAAAATTTAATAAAAAAACCCAAACGTATCATACTCTGAGGCTTTTGTAGGAACTGCCCAGGGGACTGTTAGCCCGAACAAAAAACAACTTTCAACCACAACAAAATGCTAATAAGTCAAATCAGTCCTTTAATAAACCTACTAACAATACTCGTTGCACGCATGCAATTTTACAATATACGTCACCAAACACCCCGATGGTACTGCGCACGGTGGTTCTGCATTTATAATTAAAAATAGTATTAAACATTATGAGCTACTGAAAATAGAGCCGAGACTTCACACCAAATATACAAACTGGGACACTTACAGAGAGATAATTGATCGTAACCTGTCGTTGAAAATATCTCTTTGCAACGAAATCTCTACAGCAATAGACGACTTCGTTTCAATTGTATCATCAGCAGCACTTGACGCAACTCCAAAGCGTTCGGAACATTGCTGGAAAAAATCACAAAAACATAAATCCAATGACAGTTAAAGAAAAAATTGCAAAAATACGTAAAGGAACAGATCCCCAACAAACAAAGCAAAACTCAACAAGGCTGCAAAAGATCTAAAAACTATGCTTAACAGTCTGAAAAACGAAAATCAATTTTCGGGCTATTCTCTTTGGAAAACTACTAGCAAATTGAACCGTCGTCAATAACATATACCTCCAATACAAAAGAAAAACGGCGAATGTGCTAGTACCAACAAAGAAAAAGCAGAAATATTAGTTTAGCACTTATCAAAAACTTATTCGACATAAGGTGTTTTGATGCGCCTAGTCCTGCTCCAATCTTCAATCGCGCACAGGGACCAATTTTGTTTCACCGCGCGCAGTCCAAGCTGTCTTTGCGTGCAAATCTCGGGTTAAGCACGACCATTGAAACTTTAACTTACGTCACTCAAGGCTTTTCCCTAACGATGCCTCTTTAGTCGATTGAAGTTCGAGTTCGTGGAAACTACACAGACATCTCATTCGCGAATCCTTAATTTTTAGGTCGGCGTCAGTAGAGTTAATTCTCGGTGTAGATGTATACTCGCAGGTACTTGGAAAACCGTTGCGCAGAGCAACATATTTGGATATATTTTACCTTAGACTTTGGCTAAACATTTTTTGTTGATTTTTATGTTTTGGTTTGCTCCACTTCATATGGAAGAATATTTTTTAAAATAAAATGGGTCACAATAAAATGTAACCCATTGAAAATTATTTATGTACTTAAATTACCCGGCGGTGCCCGGGTTCTTTTTTAATAGAATCAAGTCTTATTTGTTAATTAAGATTAATAAACTTTTCAGCCTAGTCCACCATTTTTGGAATGATATTTGGTTAATTTGACAATTTTATACCAATTTGTATGCAGAACTTCCCGTTACTCCACGTTGTGTGTTTCTAACTATTGAACCAAATTTCTTCATTGTAGTACATCACGTTCCTGAGCTATGGCGGTGGGTGTTAAATTGACCCCAGTTTTGCTGAGATGGTAGATATAGTTCCCAAACACCTTAACACTAAATTTAATTATCGTACAGTATCACGTTTCTGAGCTGCAACGGTGAGCGTTCAATTGACCCGACCACGCCCACTTTTTGTAAGATGGTAGATTTAGTCACCATACACCTTTATACAAACGTTTATCTTCGTAGAGCATCGCGTTCCTGATATATCGCGGTGGGCGTTATATTGATCCCACCACGCCCACTTTTTTTGAGATAGTAGATTTCGTCATCATACACTTCTATATCAAATTTTATCATCAAAGATCACAACGTTCATGAGATATCGCGGTGGGCGTTAAATTAATCCCACCACGCCCATTTATTGTGAGGTGGTGGATTTTGTCACCATACACTTACATACCAAGTTTTATCATTGTAGACCATCGCGTTCCGGAGTTACGGCAGTGGGCGTTATATTGATAAAACCACACCCACTTTTTGTGAGGTGGTAAATTTTGTCACCATACACCTACATACCTAGTTTTATCATTGTAGACCATCGCGTTCCGAAGTTACGGCAGTAGGCGTTAAATTCATCTAACCACGCCCACTTTTCGCGGAGTTGTCGACAGTGACCATACCAACTCAAATACCAAATTTGAGATTTTTTAGAATTTTATTAATGAAATAATCGTTTTTGTTGACTTAATTTGACAACTTGTGGGAGTAATATGTGGGCGTGGCAGATTTCATATAGCCTATCATTCCTTCCAGACCCATCTTGATATATGTTCCAAGTTTGAAGTAAATCGGTTCAGCCGTTTAAGCCTGAAAACGGTACAAACGAAAATAAATAAATAAATAAATAAATAAATAAATAAATAAATAAATAAATAAATAAATAAATAAATAAATAAATAAATAAATAAATAAATAAATAAATAAATAAATAAATAAATAAATAAATAAATAAATAAATAAATAAATAAATAAATAAATAAATAAATAAATAAATAAATAAATAAATAAATAAATAAATAAATAAATAAATAAATAAATAAATAAATAAATAAATAAATAAATAAATAAATAAATAAATAAATAAATAAATAAATAAATAAATAAATAAATAAATAAATAAATAAATAAATAAATAAATAAATAAATAAATAAATAAATAAATAAATAAATAAATAAATAAATAAATAAATAAATAAATAAATAAATAAATAAATAAATAAATAAATAAATAAATAAATAAATAAATAAATAAATAAATAAATAAATAAATAAATAAATAAATAAATAAATAAATAAATAAATAAATAAATAAATAAATAAATAAATAAATAAATAAATAAATAAATAAATAAATAAATAAATAAATAAATAAATAAATAAATAAATAAATAAATAAATAAATAAATAAATAAATAAATAAATAAATAAATAAATAAATAAATAAATAAATAAATAAATAAATAAATAAATAAATAAATAAATAAATAAATAAATAAATAAATAAATAAATAAATAAATAAATAAATAAATAAATAAATAAATAAATAAATAAATAAATAAATAAATAAATAAATAAATAAATAAATAAATAAATAAATAAATAAATAAATAAATAAATAAATAAATAAATAAATAAATAAATAAATAAATAAATAAATAAATAAATAAATAAATAAATAAATAAATAAATAAATAAATAAATAAATAAATAAATAAATAAATAAATAAATAAATAAATAAATAAATAAATAAATAAATAAATAAATAAATAAATAAATAAATAAATAAATAAATAAATAAATAAATAAATAAATAAATAAATAAATAAATAAATAAATAAATAAATAAATAAATAAATAAATAAATAAATAAATAAATAAATAAATAAATAAATAAATAAATAAATAAATAAATAAATAAATAAATAAATAAATAAATAAATAAATAAATAAATAAATAAATAAATAAATAAATAAATAAATAAATAAATAAATAAATAAATAAATAAATAAATAAATAAATAAATAAATAAATAAATAAATAAATAAATAAATAAATAAATAAATAAATAAATAAATAAATAAATAAATAAATAAATAAATAAATAAATAAATAAATAAATAAATAAATAAATAAATAAATAAATAAATAAATAAATAAATAAATAAATAAATAAATAAATAAATAAATAAATAAATAAATAAATAAATAAATAAATAAATAAATAAATAAATAAATAAATAAATAAATAAATAAATAAATAAATAAATAAATAAATAAATAAATAAATAAATAAATAAATAAATAAATAAATAAATAAATAAATAAATAAATAAATAAATAAATAAATAAATAAATAAATAAATAAATAAATAAATAAATAAATAAATAAATAAATAAATAAATAAATAAATAAATAAATAAATAAATAAATAAATAAATAAATAAATAAATAAATAAATAAATAAATAAATAAATAAATAAATAAATAAATAAATAAATAAATAAATAAATAAATAAATAAATAAATAAATAAATAAATAAATAAATAAATAAATAAATAAATAAATAAATAAATAAATAAATAAATAAATAAATAAATAAATAAATAAATAAATAAATAAATAAATAAATAAATAAATAAATAAATAAATAAATAAATAAATAAATAAATAAATAAATAAATAAATAAATAAATAAATAAATAAATAAATAAATAAATAAATAAATAAATAAATAAATAAATAAATAAATAAATAAATAAATAAATAAATAAATAAATAAATAAATAAATAAATAAATAAATAAATAAATAAATAAATAAATAAATAAATAAATAAATAAATAAATAAATAAATAAATAAATAAATAAATAAATAAATAAATAAATAAATAAATAAATAAATAAATAAATAAATAAATAAATAAATAAATAAATAAATAAATAAATAAATAAATAAATAAATAAATAAATAAATAAATAAATAAATAAATAAATAAATAAATAAATAAATAAATAAATAAATAAATAAATAAATAAATAAATAAATAAATAAATAAATAAATAAATAAATAAATAAATAAATAAATAAATAAATAAATAAATAAATAAATAAATAAATAAATAAATAAATAAATAAATAAATAAATAAATAAATAAATAAATAAATAAATAAATAAATAAATAAATAAATAAATAAATAAATAAATAAATAAATAAATAAATAAATAAATAAATAAATAAATAAATAAATAAATAAATAAATAAATAAATAAATAAATAAATAAATAAATAAATAAATAAATAAATAAATAAATAAATAAATAAATAAATAAATAAATAAATAAATAAATAAATAAATAAATAAATAAATAAATAAATAAATAAATAAATAAATAAATAAATAAATAAATAAATAAATAAATAAATAAATAAATAAATAAATAAATAAATAAATAAATAAATAAATAAATAAATAAATAAATAAATAAATAAATAAATAAATAAATAAATAAATAAATAAATAAATAAATAAATAAATAAATAAATAAATAAATAAATAAATAAATAAATAAATAAATAAATAAATAAATAAATAAATAAATAAATAAATAAATAAATAAATAAATAAATAAATAAATAAATAAATAAATAAATAAATAAATAAATAAATAAATAAATAAATAAATAAATAAATAAATAAATAAATAAATAAATAAATAAATAAATAAATAAATAAATAAATAAATAAATAAATAAATAAATAAATAAATAAATAAATAAATAAATAAATAAATAAATAAATAAATAAATAAATAAATAAATAAATAAATAAATAAATAAATAAATAAATAAATAAATAAATAAATAAATAAATAAATAAATAAATAAATAAATAAATAAATAAATAAATAAATAAATAAATAAATAAATAAATAAATAAATAAATAAATAAATAAATAAATAAATAAATAAATAAATAAATAAATAAATAAATAAATAAATAAATAAATAAATAAATAAATAAATAAATAAATAAATAAATAAATAAATAAATAAATAAATAAATAAATAAATAAATAAATAAATAAATAAATAAATAAATAAATAAATAAATAAATAAATAAATAAATAAATAAATAAATAAATAAATAAATAAATAAATAAATAAATAAATAAATAAATAAATAAATAAATAAATAAATAAATAAATAAATAAATAAATAAATAAATAAATAAATAAATAAATAAATAAATAAATAAATAAATAAATAAATAAATAAATAAATAAATAAATAAATAAATAAATAAATAAATAAATAAATAAATAAATAAATAAATAAATAAATAAATAAATAAATAAATAAATAAATAAATAAATAAATAAATAAATAAATAAATAAATAAATAAATAAATAAATAAATAAATAAATAAATAAATAAATAAATAAATAAATAAATAAATAAATAAATAAATAAATAAATAAATAAATAAATAAATAAATAAATAAATAAATAAATAAATAAATAAATAAATAAATAAATAAATAAATAAATAAATAAATAAATAAATAAATAAATAAATAAATAAATAAATAAATAAATAAATAAATAAATAAATAAATAAATAAATAAATAAATAAATAAATAAATAAATAAATAAATAAATAAATAAATAAATAAATAAATAAATAAATAAATAAATAAATAAATAAATAAATAAATAAATAAATAAATAAATAAATAAATAAATAAATAAATAAATAAATAAATAAATAAATAAATAAATAAATAAATAAATAAATAAATAAATAAATAAATAAATAAATAAATAAATAAATAAATAAATAAATAAATAAATAAATAAATAAATAAATAAATAAATAAATAAATAAATAAATAAATAAATAAATAAATAAATAAATAAATAAATAAATAAATAAATAAATAAATAAATAAATAAATAAATAAATAAATAAATAAATAAATAAATAAATAAATAAATAAATAAATAAATAAATAAATAAATAAATAAATAAATAAATAAATAAATAAATAAATAAATAAATAAATAAATAAATAAATAAATAAATAAATAAATAAATAAATAAATAAATAAATAAATAAATAAATAAATAAATAAATAAATAAATAAATAAATAAATAAATAAATAAATAAATAAATAAATAAATAAATAAATAAATAAATAAATAAATAAATAAATAAATAAATAAATAAATAAATAAATAAATAAATAAATAAATAAATAAATAAATAAATAAATAAATAAATAAATAAATAAATAAATAAATAAATAAATAAATAAATAAATAAATAAATAAATAAATAAATAAATAAATAAATAAATAAATAAATAAATAAATAAATAAATAAATAAATAAATAAATAAATAAATAAATAAATAAATAAATAAATAAATAAATAAATAAATAAATAAATAAATAAATAAATAAATAAATAAATAAATAAATAAATAAATAAATAAATAAATAAATAAATAAATAAATAAATAAATAAATAAATAAATAAATAAATAAATAAATAAATAAATAAATAAATAAATAAATAAATAAATAAATAAATAAATAAATAAATAAATAAATAAATAAATAAATAAATAAATAAATAAATAAATAAATAAATAAATAAATAAATAAATAAATAAATAAATAAATAAATAAATAAATAAATAAATAAATAAATAAATAAATAAATAAATAAATAAATAAATAAATAAATAAATAAATAAATAAATAAATAAATAAATAAATAAATAAATAAATAAATAAATAAATAAATAAATAAATAAATAAATAAATAAATAAATAAATAAATAAATAAATAAATAAATAAATAAATAAATAAATAAATAAATAAATAAATAAATAAATAAATAAATAAATAAATAAATAAATAAATAAATAAATAAATAAATAAATAAATAAATAAATAAATAAATAAATAAATAAATAAATAAATAAATAAATAAATAAATAAATAAATAAATAAATAAATAAATAAATAAATAAATAAATAAATAAATAAATAAATAAATAAATAAATAAATAAATAAATAAATAAATAAATAAATAAATAAATAAATAAATAAATAAATAAATAAATAAATAAATAAATAAATAAATAAATAAATAAATAAATAAATAAATAAATAAATAAATAAATAAATAAATAAATAAATAAATAAATAAATAAATAAATAAATAAATAAATAAATAAATAAATAAATAAATAAATAAATAAATAAATAAATTAATTAATTAATTAATTAATTAATTAATTAATTAATTAATTAATTAATTAATTAATTAATTAATAAATAAATAAATAAATAAATAAATAAATAAATAAATAAATAAATAAATAAATAAATAAATAAATAAATAAATAAATAAATAAATAAATAAATAAATAAATAAATAAATAAATAAATAAATAAATAAATAAATAAATAAATAAATAAATAAATAAATAAATAAATAAATAAATAAATAAATAAATAAATAAATAAATAAATAAATAAATAAATAAATAAATAAATAAATAAATAAATAAATAAATAAATAAATAAATAAATAAATAAATAAATAAATAAATAAATAAATAAATAAATAAATAAATAAATAAATAAATAAATAAATAAATAAATAAATAAATAAATAAATAAATAAATAAATAAATAAATAAATAAATAAATAAATAAATAAATAAATAAATAAATAAATAAATAAATAAATAAATAAATAAATAAATAAATAAATAAATAAATAAATAAATAAATAAATAAATAAATAAATAAATAAATAAATAAATAAATAAATAAATAAATAAATAAATAAATAAATAAATAAATAAATAAATAAATAAATAAATAAATAAATAAATAAATAAATAAATAAATAAATAAATAAATAAATAAATAAATAAATAAATAAATAAATAAATAAATAAATAAATAAATAAATAAATAAATAAATAAATAAATAAATAAATAAATAAATAAATAAATAAATAAATAAATAAATAAATAAATAAATAAATAAATAAATAAATAAATAAATAAATAAATAAATAAATAAATAAATAAATAAATAAATAAATAAATAAATAAATAAATAAATAAATAAATAAATAAATAAATAAATAAATAAATAAATAAATAAATAAATAAATAAATAAATAAATAAATAAATAAATAAATAAATAAATAAATAAATAAATAAATAAATAAATAAATAAATAAATAAATAAATAAATAAATAAATAAATAAATAAATAAATAAATAAATAAATAAATAAATAAATAAATAAATAAATAAATAAATAAATAAATAAATAAATAAATAAATAAATAAATAAATAAATAAATAAATAAATAAATAAATAAATAAATAAATAAATAAATAAATAAATAAATAAATAAATAAATAAATAAATAAATAAATAAATAAATAAATAAATACACCTTCCTTTATAATTTTAGTAAGGATAGTAAGGATTCTTGGTTTTTTCGATTTGATCGCAGTGATGCTGCAAAGCGGGCGGCAATGTTCAAGCCAACTGCCATTAATTTGTATCTTTAATTTATTATTTGTTATTTGGAAGCAGTAATGTTAACTATACCGAAATTACGTTATTCTACAGTAATTTGGATGCAAATACAGTAACAAGTAATGTTTTCAAATTGTACAGTAATTCAAAAAAATGGAGAAAAGTCTACCCGTATTTTTCTAAAACATACAGTAATTTTTGAAAATTTGGCAGTATTTTGTCGTGAGGACCATTTTTTTTCAAATACTTTTTGGAAAAAGGAAAAAACTATGAAATGAGGAAAATTGAGATTTTTGGAGATTGTGGACGTTTTTTTTTTTCGTATATTTTTAATTAATTAATTAAATTGAGGGCGTAATAAGTGGGCGTGGCAAATTTTGTATTTCCTGTTATTCTTCCCGGTGCATTCCGTTACATGTTTTCTATATAGCACATCTATTTTCTGAGCAAATGGTGGTAGGCGTAAAAATGATCCACCCTTTTTTTGAAAGTGGGCGTCAAATTGATTAAACCACGCCCATTTTTGGGTAAGTTATCGACAGTGCCAATACAAATTCAGATACCAAATTTCAGATTTTAGGAGCAACATTAGCGAAATAATCAAATATTTTAACTTAGTTTTACAAATTGTGGGCGTAATAGGTGGACGTGGCAAAATTTTCTTTGCCCTAAGCCTAAGTTGGCGTGAGCACAGCAACTCCCTAAAATGTCATCAAAAACGGATAAATGGTTTAGACGCCCATTTGGTACAAAGAAAGATAGAATAATTAATTTTATAATCTTTTTCTAATTATTGGTAAAAAAAAAGTAACAGTGATTTTTTTGACAAAATACAGAAATTTCACAAAATTTACTTAACATCAAGTATTAAATTTGGACTTTTTATTTCTATTGCATATTGGACTTTCTCCTAAAAATTTCAAGCCGCTTTTTCGCAATAGTTTGGATTCGGGTTTGGAAATTTTAGTTCCCTTTTTGGGGGAAGTTGTCGACAAAGCCTATACAAACTCGGGATGCACCGGGAAGAACAACAGGATAAACATCATTTGTTACGTCCACTTATTACGCCCACAATTTATTTAATTAAGTTAAAATTATCGATAACTTTGCTAATATCACTCATAAAAATTTGTGTGGTTCTGTGGTTACTGCCGATGGTTAATGCCGTAACTCAGAATCGCTATAACGGGGAGTACCGGAAAGTTCTGCTTACTAACGGTACCGTAAAGTTCTGCTAACATTTTCTATTTATAAGTGGCATTGCAACGCATGCAAAAAACATTTATTTTATTGTTTTTACATCCCTTTTATTCCCAACTGGAGCTTTATTATTTACAATAACCGTTTGTGCAAAAAACTGAATATATCCGTAATATACCGAATATTTAATTTAAATTTTAAATTTTAATTTTGCTTATTTGAAAACATCTGCCTTGAAATAAAAAGAATGTACAAAAAAAGAAAATAAATCCTTAAATTTTTGAGCCCAGGAACTCGGCGTTTTGGGATTAAATTTCCTAAATTAAACTTTAAATGTTAACTTTTATGTTTATATACAGAAGACAGGCGGGCGGCCATCACCTCCTAAAACAAGGTTAGAATTTGTGTGTCTTTGTGTAGATGTAAGTACTTGCCATTTAATGAATTGCTATACAACTGTTCTTGTCCTTCGGTTAGATAAAAGAACTTAATTTAAATGTTTAAAGTTTTCGTAGTGACATAAACTCTAAGTTTTTCTAATTATGTACATGTGTATCCAGAATGTCTGTTCTACATATTACAGTGAAACAAAAAATGGAAACTTTAACATTTAATTTTGCACATTATTAATAACCCTTGTAAGTTTTATTGTATACATGTTTCATAAAGTTTTTAAATATACAAAGAAATATAAATACTTATTTTCACGAAAAGTGCCTGAACCAAAAGTACTCTTATTTGTATTCTGAATGGTAAATTAAGTACATTATTCAGTATTTTGTGAATCAAAAACTACATTCATAATTACCATTCACTGTTATCAATTAACTACAACAGTCAGAAAGGCTGCATTTAATTTTTAAAATTATTTTTAAACAAGTTATCTTCTAATTATTTAACAAATATATTTATAATATCAGAACACTGTTCGTAATCCTAAAAATGACTTTTGTTTTCATTTGAAAGTTACATAATTGCGTCATTGTTTAATTCATACAATTTCAAAATAGCAGCACCGTCGTATATAAAAGAAACCACTTTTCTCTCAACATCACCTTAATTAAAATAAAATGCTGTTCTTAATTTTCAGATAAAATAAATTTAGTTTTATTTGTTGTCGTTTTCGTCTTCTGCGGATGGCAAAAAATACTCAAAACCATAAACATTAAACTTTTTGATTTTATATTAGATATTTTCTACACGCTTTTATAGCTGTTTATCCTCGTCATTAGGGCTCGGATCGTAGTAAATATACAATTTTGGAAAATTTTAAAATTTACACCGACAAAACGGATTGAGCTTAATTTTCTGCTACGATAAAGGTTATCAGTTATATATATAAAAATGAATGTATCTTTCTGTCTTTGTACCCTATGCGTCTAAACCATTCATCCGATTGTGATAAAATTTTAGGGAGTTGCTGTGCTCACGCCAACTTAGGTTTAGGACAAATAAAATTTTGCCACGCCCACCTATTACGCCCACAATTTGTAAAACTAAGTAAAAATATTCGATTATTTCGCTAATATTGCTCCTAAAAATCTGAAATTTGGTATCTGAGTTTGTATAGACACTGTCGATAACTTCCCCAAAAATGGGAGTGGTTGGATCAATTTAACGCACACTTTCAAAAAAAGGATCATTTTTACGCCTATCACCATTTGCTCAGAAACTTGATGTGCTAAATAGAAAACATGTAACGGGATGCACCGGGAAGAATAACAGGATATACAAAATTGTCCACGCCCACTTATTATGCCCTCAATTTATTTAATTAAGTAAAAATATACGACGACATTGCTAATATTGCTCCTAAAAATTTGGGATTTTGTTTCTGAGTTTGAATGCCGATAATTTCACAGCCATAACTCAGAATCGCTACAACGGTAAATACCGAGAAGTTCCGCTTTCTAACGGGAGTAGCGTTACTTACGGAAGTACCGGGAAGTTCTGCTACCATTTTTTTAAGTGGCATTGCAACGCATGCCAGGCATTCGCTAGTCAGTTATAAAGCACTCCTACTAATAATTTTATTTTGGACACATTTTGTTTATCATTTACAGAATTGGAATGCTCATTTCCGAACCCTGCTCGTCATTAATTCCACGTTTTTGCTTTAAGTTAATAATAGTCTTAAGCTCTTTACCTTTCGACTGTACTCCGTTGTGTTCAATGTTAATACATACGGCGAGCAGAGGAATGCTAAATGAATCAGGTTGTGCAAAATTTGACATGGTTAGGACATTTCAAGGTGGTTGACTGGTCATTATTCAGGTTTGAAAATAAAAAAAAAAATTTTAAAGAGGCATTTATTCAGGAACACTAGAAAAACAACTTGCTCATTATAAAACACTATAAATATAACTTAAATTGATTTAAATTTAATTGAATTTATAAAAAATTGCTCCTTAATATTCTAACATGTAAAGCAAAAACTTGGAATGAAGTTCGAAAGATATATTAAATGTGATAAAAGAAATATTTTATATTAGTAATAAAATAAAAATTTTTTGCTTAAGGCTCTAATTATAATTATTTTTAAGGAGTTTCTTCCCCACAAGAAAACAAATATTGGTTAGGCTTTTGATTCCTTTTGGAAGTTATATGAAATACATATATTGTGAAATTTCACAGTCTTAAACAAATTGCTGCAGCAAGAAAAAAATTCTTTCATAAAAAA
This sequence comes from Suillia variegata, assembly GCA_949127995.1. Classification (NCBI taxonomy): domain Eukaryota; kingdom Metazoa; phylum Arthropoda; class Insecta; order Diptera; family Heleomyzidae; genus Suillia; species Suillia variegata. The sequence continues at coordinate 23,488,697 of OX421843.1, forward strand.
TTTGTTTTATTCGAACTTAGTTCATGACCAAAGATTTTTCATTATTAAAATTCTTTACGAAAATAAAGCAAGAATCTTGATCAATAACAAGATCAAAACTAAGATTGCAATTACAAGCACAGTACCAATATTACTCGAGTATTGCAAGACCAAGAGCAAGATTTGCGATTGTAAGAACAATACCAATTCTAACAAGTAAGAAATTAAAGTCGGTCATACCGACTATTACAAATGCACCACATTGTTAAATATCAGAAATATTTTCGGGTGGTTCATGATATTTAAAAAAAATAATAATTTTGGACCACCCTAATTTTATAAATTTTGAACCACCCTAATTAGATTACCCTACTCATTTAAGATCGTTTGAGTACCAAAATATTCTATCAAACTTTTAAAAACGCAAACATCGATTCAACAGTGGACGCGTTTTTATTCGTTCCGTGCGTGCATCTTTTTTTCATATGTAACAGTTTATTTATTAACCACAAAATAGCGAAATAGACGCTCGAAATAAATTGTGATCGTTTTGGCTTGTTAAGAAACGTGCCAACGGCACAAAACAATTAAAAACATTCTAAAATTTAAATAATAAAAATCAAAACAAACAAAAAAAAAATCAATAATAACAAAAACACCAACAATGCCAGTGGAGAGATCTCCAGCTCTAGAGAGATGTGACTCGATGGCAACAACAAAAACTACACCAGTTCAAACACTAAAAACAATAAATATTTTGTCCGCGAAAAAACCAACAGTTAAAAAAACGATGTTGGGTGCTGAAACAAAAACAAAAGAGAGATCGAGTCTTTTGTCGTGGAGCACGCAATGTGTTTCTCCCGCTATCCCAACAACGCAAAGGTGTGGTGACATTTCCCCGGAAAGACAAAACACCAAAAAAGTTTTTGGGGATCATATCCCCAACGTAAAATTAAACCTGCAACATGACTCACAAAACGACGACCAACAACTCAAATCTCAGCAAAGCCAACAACAGATTGGAGCACTACCTTCGGATAAGGAACAACCCGCAACGACGCCATCTGTAAGTATGTCAATAAGTGAGCGAACCGCATTGGTAAGTAGGCCAAAAGGACCGGCAGTTCAGACTGGTATGGTTCGCTACATACTGGTTAAACGGAAACTAAGTCCACAAAACGGGAAAAAAATGACCAAAATAAATTATGATTAACCATCTGATCCCTTAAAAAATAACAGGTTTGCTCCATTAGGTGCAAACAATTTAGATAAATCAAATATTGATACGGAAGCTGCTCCTAGTGCTAAAAGCACCAAACCGCCGCCAATTTACATGCGCGTGTGTAGCTCAAATGAGTTGGTTTCAAACATTACACGACTTATCGGCAGTAATAATTTTCATATAGTCCCTCTGACTAAAGGGAACATACATGAAACCAAATTACAAATCTACACTGAGAGTAATTACCGTATTATTGCTAAATTTCTATATGATAAAAATAAAAACTACTACACATATTAGCTCAAAAGTAGCAAAGGCCTAGTAGTGGTCATTAAAGGCATAGAGTCCAGTGTAGATTCTAATGAAATTAAAGAAACATTGGAAGAAAAAGGGTTCGGAGTAAAAGTTGTGATCAACATAATAAATAAAAACAAAATTCCGCAACCAATGTTCAAAATCGAATTGAACAATTCAACCAATTTAAAAAAAAACGAAACTCATCCTATCTATGAGCTAAAATACTTACTGCACCGTAGAATCTCAGTAGAGGAACCACATAAGCGCAGTGGTCCGGTGCAATGTGCAAATTGTCACGAATACGGACATACGAAGTAATATTGCACACTGCGCACAGTATGTGTAGCTTGTGGGCATCTCCATCATTCCTCCCAGTGTACAAGTAATAAAAATGAACCAAATTCGAAAAAAATGCAATAATTGTGAAGAAAATCACACGGCGAATTATAGAGGTTGTCGTGTATACAAAGACTTGTTGGATAGATTAAATAAACGCAAGCAAGCAGCTCAAATCATACCCCAAGCATCTGGAGGGCTGGAGGCTATGATTTTAAACTTAACGCAATGTATGACACAATTTATGTCTACAATGCAAAGTATGCTCCAAGATATGATTAGAACGCAAAATCAAATGTTGCAAGTTTTATTGGTTCAAAAAGAGTTCTTTGAAGATTTGTTTATGGAATACAAACGGCGTTATCCAACATAAACACGAAATCACAACTTTCTTAATAAATCAAGAAATTGATGTCATGCTTCTTGCTGAAGCTCATCTAACAAGCAAATATAATTTCGGCATAACAGGTTACACACTATATAAGACAAACCATCCAGATGGCAAGGCTCATAGAGCAACTGCAGTTCTTATAAGAAACCGAATAAAACACCATGACTTAGAAACATATTCGAAAAGCTATCTGCAAGCTACCTCAATATGCGTAAAATGCAACGGAGGAACTTTAACACTGTCTGCTGTATACTGTCCGCCACGATTTACAGTAACTGAGAAACAATTTAAAGATTTCTTTGACACCCTAGGAGGCAGATTTTTGGCTGCTGGATATTATAATGCTAAACATACGCATTGGGGCTCACGTCTTGTAAATCCTAAAGGTAGGCAACTGTACAATACCATCCTTAACCGACAAAATAGATACGATGTCGTATCACCAGGTAAACCTACCTACTGGCCGACAGATAATAAGAAAATACCAAACCTTATAGACTTTGCTATCATAAAAAATTTAAGCAGAAATCTAATCACATCTGATCACTCTTCTGTAACCTTCTGCGTACTAAATAAGCCAATACTAGTTGAGTTTCCGACCCGACTAACCACCCATAAAACGAATTGGCTTAAATATAAAAAGTATATCAGCAGTCATATCCATACAAACCCAAAAATAGAGTCAGAGGGGAATATCGAAGACTTAGTCCAAATTTTTAATTCAATGGTGACATCAGCGGCGGAACATTTCACTCCTAGGAATTTTACTGTTACAAAAATGACAGCATTAAATAATAGCTACATAGAAAAACTCGTAACAGACAAGCGTCGACTGAGAAGAGAATGGCAAGCACAAAGATCCCCTTTAGCAAAGCAAAGACTCTTTGATGCTACGATAAAATTTAAGGAGAGCCTAAAGCTAGAAGAAGACAAAGACCAAAGTAACTTTGTAAAAAGATTATCACCTCTGTTTACAACAAAGTTTTCACTGTGGAAGGCAAACAAGAAGAAAAATTTACCTGTAAAGGGCGAATCGCCAATCAGAACTCAAGATGGTAACTAAGCACGCAGCGAAGAAGAAAAAGCCATAGCATTTGCTAACTACTTGAGCCAGGTTTTCAAACCAAATCCGCCTACTCATGGATTTGTAATTCCTTCTTTAACTAACATTTCAAATTATAGAACAGTGTCAGTTGTTTCATACGAAACGACCTTATTCCAAAAAAAAGCCCTGGGTATGATCTTATAACTCAGAAAATGATTATTGAACTACCAAGTACATCGGTTGAGCTTGTCACACTACTATTTAATGCGATTTTTCGAACTGGATACTTTCCGATGGCGTGGAAAAAATCACTTATTATAATGATATAAAAGCCTGGAAAGGACAAAACATTACCTTCCTCCTACAGACCTATAAGTCTACTTCCGTGCCTGTCCAAACTTTTCGAGAAATTGCTACTATCAAAACGAAAACATTTAATTGATCGTTACATTATACCATCCCATCAATTTGGCTTCCGCAAAAACCATGGAACCATAGAACAAGTGAATCGTATAACTAATGTGATAAGAAAAGCCTATGAGATTCGAGAATACTGCTCAGCAATTTTTCTTGATGTTGCATTTGATAGAGTATGGTATGAAGGTCTTGTGTACAAATTAAAGTGTTTGCTCCCTCCTAGCTTTCATAAGATACTAGAATCATACCTAAAAAATCGAACATTCAGAGTAAGGGTCAATGAATTTATAACGAAAGACAATGTTATTGAAGCGAGTGTTCCTCAAGGAAGCGTTCTTGGGTCCATTCTTTATGTCCTGTTTACCTCAGACAGGCCAACGAATCCTGGTTTAACTACGTCAACATTTGCTGATGATACCGCTATCCTTTGCAGCAATAAATGCCTAATAAAAGCATCTAGAGACTTAGGTGAACACTTGAAACTTGTAGAAACGTGGCTGTCGAAATGGCGAATAAAAGTATATGAGCAAAAGTGTAAACAGTCACATTTACATTAAGAATGGGTACTTGTCCGGCAGTTACTCTTAATAATACTATAATTCCGCAATCAAATGAAGTCACTTACCTTGGTATTCATTTAGACAGACGACTAACGTGGCGGAAGCACATAGAAACTGAAAGGACACACTTAAGACTAAAAGCAAATAGCCTGCATTGGCTTATTAACCATCGATCTGCACTAAGTTTGGAGTAAGTACTCCTGTATAGTAGCATTCAAAAGTCCATATGGACTTATGGCATCCAGCTGTGGTAAAACACAAGTAAAAAAAAGGGCTCAGTCCAAAATACTTAGAACGATCACTGGAGCACCATAGTATCTAAGAAATGAAAATATTCATAGAGACCTTAATTTGCCTATGGTTAAAGATGAAGCCCTGCGCATAAAGCAGAGCTACCTGCAAAAACTGACAAGTCACCCCAACCCGTTGGCACGATCATTGGTACATACAATTCAGTCATCCTGTCTCCGAAGAAACGATCTCCCAGCAATGTAATCTGCATCCACATGATGCACAACTTGGTTTTTTTTTACACTTGTATATTATTTTGTACATGCTAAGACTCCATGATGCGCAAGGTCGCATTGGTCTGTACATAAATAGCATTTAATTATACAAGGCCCCATGATGCGCTAGGTCGCATTTGCCCTCTACAGAAATACCAACAAGTACAAGTAAAGTCCCATGATGCGTCAGGTCGCATTGGGGTTCTTCGAATATAAATTTGTACAAATCTTCACCACATGATTCAAGGTCCCATGATGCACTGTATTGTATTGACCACGATGTTCGCTGCCTATGCATATATATATATATATATATATATATATATATATATATATATATATATATATATATATATATATATATATATATATATATATATATATATATATATATATATATATATATATATATATATATATATATATATATATATATATATTAATTTTTGTTTTATTCAAATATATTTGTTTTAGCTCCGTGTTTGCGAAAGTGTATTCAATTAAAAATATTAATAAATAAAAATAAGCACATAGCTGGATAGTTACCTATGTCGGCTTATAACTGTGTTGATTTTTTTTTTTTTGTCAAAACAAAATAATTAAATAGAAAGAAAATAAACATAAACAAACCTGAAATGAAAAAAACAAATTTCGGCGGGCATTCGCCGAAAAAAAGTGTAGAAACCGTTTCGCCAGGCGCAGCAACAAAAATCTCAGTCAGCGCTTCGTCGCAGAAAGACGAAAGCAGTGTAAAGAAAAATGCAAAAACCGTTTTAGGCGCGCAAACCAATTTGTTGGACACTCCCGCTCAAAGTGCAAACACTTTGCCTTTCCTCTCCAACCAAAATACCCCGCAAGCTGCATCGTCTGCTTTGGTATCAAATCCTGCTTTAACACAAAAACAACATACAGAGGTACTAGCATCGTCGCAACAGCCTACACTTTCTTGGAGCGCTGAATGTGTAACACCCCTGCAGGAAAAAGTAATGACATCTAACTCATCAGCAAATGAATCTGATTGCAAGACTTCATCAATTAGTCAAAGTGCTAAAGTTAACACTCCGGCTCTGAAACAAATAGGAATAGACCGCTATACAAAAATTGTTAAGCGAAAAATAAGCCCTAAATCTGCAGTTATAAACAAAAATTCTAAAATTGCGAAAGTTAATTCTGGTGATTCAATTTCTACCAATCGTTTTTCTTTATTAAGCAGTGATGACCCTGACACCGAACCTACCCCTTCAACTACCAAACCTCCACCAATTTATCTGCGCGAAAGTAGCTCAAATACCCTTGTGCAACAGATAATAAAGCTAATTGGAAATAATTTCCATATCATACCTCTGTTAAAAGGCAACATTAGGGAAACTAAAGTCCAAACTTATGACGAAAAGTCTTTTAGAACCATCGTTGGCAATTTCGAGAAGAATGGTAAAAACTTTTATACCTATCAACTTAAGAGCGGCAAAGGCTTAGTTGTAGTTATAAAAGGTATTGAACCCGATGTTGATCCTAATGACATTAAAGATGCTTTAAGTGCCGAAGGATTTTCAGCTAAAAGCGTTTTTAATATAAAAAACAAATTAAAAGTTTCGCAACCACTATTTAGAATAGAGTTAGACCCAGTTGCACACAAACTCAAGAAGGGCGAATGCCACCCCATATACAACCTGCGATACTTGCTACACCGCAGAATCACGGTTGAAGAACCCCATAAGCGCACAGGCCCAGTTCAATGCGCCAACTGTCAGGAGTATGGGCATACAAAAACGTATTGCACCCTTCGCAGCGTATGCGTTATTTGTGGTGATCTTCACGCCACATCTGATTGCGCGGCAAATAAAAATGACGCAGGTGCTAAAAAATGTAGTAACTGTGGTGACAATCATACTGCTAACTACAGAGGCTGCCCAGTCTACACCCAATTAAAAGCGAAAATGAACCCAAGCAAAAAACAAGTTGCACCAAAAAAAAACGACGTTCCCATCTTTATTGCTCCCGTCACGCAAGTAACACCAAACCAGTCTTCAGCCCAGTCTTACGCAAGCGTTTTAAAAACAGCTTCTGCTCCACCGATTAATGTCTCAACTCAACCCCAAAATTTAGAATCAATGATTTTTACGCTAACCCAAAGTTTGACCCAGTTTATGGCATCCATGCAAGGTATGTTCCAACAACTTATGCAAAATCAAAACCAGTTGATTCAGACCCTTTTGCAAAACAAATGAATGTCATCAAAATTTGTCATTGGAATGCAAACGGCATTAGCCAACACAAACTTGAAATACAAAATTTTTTAGCTAATAATGAAGTAGATATTTTGCTTATTTCAGAAACCCATCTCACCCATAAAAATAACTTTTATTTAGAAAACTACTTGTTTTACGACACCAAACATCCTGATGGTAAAGCGCATGGCGGCACTGGCATACTCATTAAGTCCAGAATTAAGCATTATGCTCTAGAAAACTTTAGTGAAAGTTTCCTGCAAGCTACATCAATCTGTCTTACTGAATGGTCAGAAAAAATTAATGTATCAGCAATATATTGCCCACCGAGATTTACAGTTACATCACAACAGTTTAAAGACTTTTTCAAAAGCCTTGGGAGTAAATTTCTAGCTGCTGGCGACTATAACGCCAAACATACACACTGGGGGTCTAGACTAATTACTCCCAAAGGTAGGCAGTTATGGCATACACTTTCTCTCGATAATACTCTAGACTTTGTTTCCTCTGGCCACCCCACTTACTGGCCGACTGACCCCCGAAAGATTCCCGATCTTATTGATTTCGGGGTTGTAAAAAATATCAAACGAAATCAAATTAGAGTAGAAACATGCCATGATCTTTCATCTGACCATTCGCCAGTTTTTATAAATATTTCGGACCAGATGTATATTGAAAACTTCCCTAAAAATTTAACAAATAATTCGACCAATTGGCTTCAATATAAAAAATATATTAGTTCGCATCTAATACTAGATCCCAAACTTGACAGTAGTTGTAATGTAGATTTAGCTATTGAAGGAATTGTGAAAACAATGACCCTGGCAGCACAAAATTCGACCCCAAACTTCAATAATCAAAACTTAACGAGGAATCAAACAATAAGAACAAATACCGCCATTCAAAAACTTGTTTGTGCAAAAAGAAAGCTGAGAAGGGATTGGCAAAATCACAGATCTCCGCAGCTAAAACGCGATCTAGTAGCTGCCACAAAGATTCTAAAAAACGCCTTGTTAGGGGAAAAAGAAAAAAACCTCCAACATTTTCTTGAAAATCTCACGCCAACTGCCGCCACCGATTATTCGTTGTGGCAAGTAACAAAAAACTTAATACGCCCCATGCAAAGAGAATCACCGATTCGACTCCCAAATGGTGCTTGGGCAAGAAGCGATGCTGAGAAAGGTTCAGCTTTCGCAAATCACCTTAAAAACGTTTTTAAACCCAACCCACAGGTTGGCCTTGATCCCACACGAATTTTTCCCAAAAGCAGCTTTATACCCATATCACTTACAGTGCAAGAAGTATCATTAGCCATTCAACAAATTAACCCAAAAAAGGCGCCAGGTTATGATCTTATAACTGGTAAAATGATTAGGGAACTTCCTTATATTGCTGTTGAACTCCTTGTCCTCGTCTTTAACGGTATATTTCGATTTGGATATTACCCTAAAGCATGGAAAATTTCAGAAATTAAAATGATTCCAAAGATTGGCAAAGATCCGACCCATGTTGCTTCTTACAGACCTATTAGCTTGTTACCCACTCTTTCCAAACTTTTTGAAAAATTATTGCAAGCTAAAATCAGTCCTTCTTTATTAGATAATATTGTCCCTCAGCACCAATTCGGCTTCCGAACGAAGCACAGCACTATAGAGCAAGTCCACAGAATTGTGTCAGATATAAACAATGCGCTTGATAAGAAAAAATTTTGTACAGCTATATTTTTAGATGTAGCACAAGCTTTTGACAAAGTCTGGCATAAAGGCTTGGTTTACAAAATTAAAACACTGCTTCCCTGCAATATTCACAGTATCCTCGAATCATATCTTGAATATCGGGTCTTTAGGGTTAAGCACAAGAATTTTGTTTCTAGAGATTTCAATATTCAGGCCGGAGTACCCCAAGGTAGTATACTGGGCCCACTTTTATATCTAATTTACACGGCAGACCTGCCGTCTGATAGGCATCTGACCACTTCGACATTTGCTGATGACACTGCGATTTTAAGCACTCACTCTAATCCGAGAATAGCGACACGCGACCTGCAAACACACCTGTATAAGCTCGAGAATTGGTTGGCTGCATGGCGAATAAGAGTTAACGAGTCTAAAAGCTGCCACGTCACTTTTACACTTAAACGTGACACATGCCCTCCGATTACCCTGAACGGTGTTTCAATTCCGCAGAAAAACGAAGTCAAATACCTCGGAATTCATCTGGATAGGCGACTGACATGGAAGACCCACATCGAAGCTAAAAAGCAGCAAATAAAATTAAAGTCCATTAGTATGCACTGGCTCCTGAATAAACACTCAAACGTCAGCCTTGACAACAAAGTATTGATCTACAAATCAATAATAAAACCAATCTGGATGTACGGAATTCAACTATGGGGCTCAGCGAGTTCTTCTAACATAGAAGTGCTCCAACGTGCACAGTCAAAAACTTTAAGGACGATTACAGCTGCTCCCTGGTTCATTCGAAACTCTGCGATTCACAAGGACCTTAACATCTCAACAGTTAAAGAAGAGATTTGCAAGACTACTGTAAAATACAAAAATCGACTTAAACTACACCCAAATGTCCTTGCAAAAAATTTGTTAATTGACCCAGGACCGCGTCGATTAAAAAGGAAAACTATTTAGCCTTGAGTTCGCAAATTACATCAAACTGATATTCTTGACAGTATACCACATCCGATGCACAGCTTACGAAAGCCCTATGATGCACTAGGTTGCATTGGCAAATTTCTACGTACTTTTTATTGGAAATGGTGCATGATGCTTCTTTTTGCATTGGCTCTAGGTCACAACGTAATGTCCCCATGATACGCTAGGTCGTATCGGGCATGAACAGCGTGTCATGCGACTAAGGCATATAACTACGACATACAGCATGCGAAGGCCCTATGATGCACTAGGTTGCATTGGCCTTTGCCAGCGTGCTTCAAATTGGAAATCGTCCTATTATGCTTTACTCAGCATACTTGATCACAATGTTAAGATCCCACGATACGCAAGGTCGTATTGGTCTTTGACATCGTGTCATCCGACAACGATATACTACATGCTAAGGCCCCATGATGCGCTAGGTCGCATTGGCCTCCGTCATCGTGCTTTTCTTTTTTATCATTGTCTGCTTTGCGCATAAGCCAAATACTTTGGAAACTATATTGTGATTGTCCACATAATTGTTATATAAAATTTGCTTTATCAATTTGTTTTATAAATAACCTTTTTTATTTTTAGCTAAAACTTCAATTCCTGCTTAAATAAGTACATTTGACTTACTTTGATTTACAGCAACAGCTCAAGCATTGGCTTGTAGCTTAAAGCATTAATTTAGATATTAAGATATGATGAATTATTGTTAGTTCTAATACAGAAGATTCAATAAATAAAGAATTAAAAAAAAAAAAAAAAATTCTGAATGTGTAATTATTTTTTGTTATCTTTCATTTTTGCTACTAATTTTATGAAAACTACAATTATTTTATAACTACAGTTGCTTTTGAAGTACAATGTATCGTTTTAGTTTTAAGATTTGAAAAATTATTGTTAGTTCTTAAGTCAAGAAGAAGATCCAAAAAATAAAAGAATTGTAAAAAAAAACTTTTAAGGGCTTTATTTAAACATTTAATTCAAAATATAATAGACATGGACCACCTCAATCGTTTAAAAAATGTAAACAGTATTTCCAACGTGCAAAGTTTCAACCCAATATCTCATATGGTTCTCAAGATATCGTGTTAACAAGAAATCACTATTTTTGGCAACAATGGGCTTGGTCATGGGCGGATTGGCTCCAAAATCTAATTAGTTCCTCGAGGGCATAAGAGCAACCGGATTACAAAATTTCAACTCAATATCTCTAACGGTTCTCTCGCTATCGTGTTAACCAAAATTTTATCACGTGCAAGCCGAAGATGTATGGAGGAACTCGGCACTTCTGCTGGTACCACCACCAGACCACGTTAAGTAAGCAGTGAGAAAAAATTTAAATTTTTGTTGATCATCAACGCCGCTCTGGAGATCAACTTACATGTTTTTTTTTGCGATCTAAGGATCTTAAATGACCGCAAAGCATAAACATTTTGTCACACCGTTGCACTGAGCCTATTGAAGGCTGCTATTGCGCGGTAAAGATTTTTTTGAAGACAGTTAAGTTTGTCCGCATTTTTCAAATTCAAGCTCCCATGGGAAAACTGAAAGAGGTTAGGTTCGCTTTAACTTGTACTGAGTTTTTTATTAAGCAACACAACCTCGTCAAGCAAGCTCACAGGCATGCTCAAGACCAGGCCGTTTTCTTTCTCCCCTCTCGACTGTCAGAAGACTCAGATCCAACGGAGACATGACCGTACTAGAACTGAACCATTTGTCTAAATGATAGCCGTACTTCTCCGAAGGACTGACCAACTGCTTGTTACGCGAGACTGGATAACACCCACGTTAATTGCTAGCTGGTCTTAAAGACTAATTAAGAATCGTAGTATACCACTTTCAACCTGCACGTTGGAGTTAATTCTTAGTTTATGTGCTGGACCAGTTCAAAATCTTTAATATAAGGTTATATAATAAGTAATTAGAGTAGGAGTAAAATTTTAATTCATATTTTCAAACATAAAATTTCATTATATTCGGTTTTACATTGTTCAGCACTAGTAAACACAATCAAAACGTTTGATAAAATTGTATTTCTAAAAGGTACCAAAAGTAAAAATAACACCTCGATTTCAAATTTAAAAACCTATAGATCAGAAACCAATAAATGTTAAAAAAACATACCAAAAGGTTTTCTGAAAGTTTATCACAACTCAAAGCGGCGCGGTGCACTCGCACTGAAACAAAACGCGTCCATAAATTTCCAAAAGTTCACATTCAAAATTTATTATTTGCTCACTTGAAATATGTGTAAAAGTAACAAAGATTAATGGGTTGTTTTTGTGTGCGTCTGAAACTTTCTGCAGGTGGTGGTAGAGACGGCAATGATAGTGAATGATGGTGTGCAACGTATTGAACTTGATTTTGCACATTTAATTTAAAAATAATTTTGTATATTTCTCGTACCTTGATCTCATCGTAATTTATGGTATTTCTGGGTGGATTTTTGTCACATTGACGTACAACCTACAAAAAATAAGCTTTAGTGCCAAAAAATATGACATTGGAAACTGAAATAGAGAATGAGATAATAATCTTCAAAAATGGGCGTAAAGGGATTAATTTAAAGCCCACTGCTGTAACACAGAAACGCTACAATTGGGAGTACTAAGAAGTTACACTAACTAATTATCTTTCGTATGTTTATATTAAAAAAAAAACCGGGCAAACGTCGGGCATTATAAGCTAGATTCCTATTAAGGACATAAGTTACTAAGCAATGTGCTGGACGTATAATTGATCTGACCTTTTTATAAACTGGTCGTTAAATTGAATCAACCACGTAAATTTTTGGAAAAGTTGTCGGCAAATTCAGATACCAAATTTCATCGCAATCGAATGACTAACCTAGACGCGAATAGAGTACAACGATATATTAAACAAGTAAAAAAATTATAGTCGGTCACACCGACTATTACAAATCTTTCTTTCTTTCTTTCTTTCTTTCTTTCTTTCTTTCTTTCTTTCTTTCTTTCTTTCTTTCTTTCTTTCTTTCTTTCTTTCTTTCTTTCTTTCTTTCTTTCTTTCTTTCTTTCTTTCTTTCTTTTTTTCTTTCTTTCTATCTTTCTTTGTACCAAATGGGCGTCTAAACCATTCATCCGATTTTGATGAAATTTTAGGGAGTTGCTGTGCTCACGCCAACTTAGGTTTGTGGCAAAGAAAATTTGCCACGCCCACCTATTACGCCCACAATTTGTAAAACTAAGTAAAAATATTCGATTATTTCGCTAATATTGCTCCAAAAAATCTGAAAATTGGTATCTGAGTTTGCATTGGCACTGTCGATAACTTCCCTAAAAATGGACGTGGTTGGATCAATTTAACGCACACTTTCAAAAAAAGGGTGGATCATTTTTAAGCCTACCACCATTTGCTCAGAAACTTGATGTGCTATATAGAAAACATGTAACGGGATGCACCGGGAAGAATAACAGGATATACAAAATTATCCACGCCCACTTATTACGCCCACTTATTACGCCCACTTATTACGCCCTCAGTTTATTTAATTAAGTGAAAATATACAATGATATCGCTAATATTGTATCTGAGTTTGTATGCCGATAATTTCACAGCCATAACTCAGAATCGCTACAACGGTGAATACCGAGAAGTTCCGCTAACTAACGGGAGTACTGGGAAGTTCCGTTACTAACGGAAGCACCAGGAAGTTCTGCTACCATATTTTTTAAGTGGCATTGCAACGCATGCCGGGCATTCGCTAGTTATCTATATATATAAAATTGAAAATGGCTTTGAAATTATCGGCATACAAACTCAGAAACAAAATCCCAAATTTTTAGGAGCAATATTAGCAATGTCATCGTATATTTTCACTTAAGTAAATAAATTGAGGGCGTAATAAGTGGGCGTGGACAATTTTGTATATCCTGTTATTCTTCCCGGTGCATCCCGTTACATGTTTTCTATATATCACATTAAATTTCTGAGCAATGGTGTTAGGCGTAAAAATGATCCACCCTTTTCTTGAAAGTGGGCGTTAAATTGATCCAACCCATTTTTGGGGAAGTTATCGACAGTGCCAATACAAACTCAGATACCAATTTTCAGATTTTTAGAAAAAATATTAGCCATGTAATCGCATATTTTCCTTTATTTTTCAAAGTGGGCGTTAAATTGATCCAACCTCGCCCATTTTTAGTGAAGTTATCGACAGTGTTTATACAAACTCAGATAACCAATTTCAGATTTTTAGGGACAATATTAGCGAAGTAATCGAATATTTTTACTTAGTTTTACAAATTGTGGTCGTAATAGGTGGGCGTGGCAAATTTTCTTTGCCCTAAACCTAAGTTGGCGTGAGCACAGCTCCCCAAAATTTCATCACAATCGGATGAATGGTTTAGACGCCCATTTACTACAAAGAAAGAAAGATAGAAAGAAAGAAAGAAAGAAAGAAAGAAAGAAAGAAAGAAAGAAAGAAGAATTCATTTTTATATATATATAGATATAGATTTTATATATATAGATATAGATTAGGCATTCTTATTTGACTAAAATTTCTGGCCGGCGAGTGATTTTTTCAAGTTTGGGAACAAAAAGATGTTGCACGGGGCCGAATCTGTAGAATACAGTGGGGCAGCAGTTCGTTGCCAATTCGATCAATTTGGCCGTGGCGACGGCGGAGGTGTGAACAGGTGCGTTGTCATGGTCTTGAGCAAACCCGGCACGGTCTTTTGAGATGCCTACCGTCTTAGCAATGTATCTCGCGCACATTCAATCGGCGGTCTGCCATGGTAGCCGTTTTAGGGGTATCTGGGCGTGGCTCATCAGAAACCACGTTGAAACTTGTGAAACCAATTTTTGACGGTCGTCATCTAAGGATAAGAGTTACCGTTCATAGCATCGAAGAACCTTTGATTTCGCTGCCCGATTTCTCTTCCAAAAACAAGATTCAAAGCACCGACCGATATTGCCCTTTTTCATTTTTCTAAAATCCGCGGATACGGTTACTAAATTTATTTCGAACAAAATAATTGTTCCAATTCGTAAAACAAACGCGTATCCAAATAAAAATTAATAACCGATTTGTCTATGATTATTTAACAATACATATATACTTAATTTGTTTTTTTTTTCTTTCAAAATATTTTTTTACAATGTTTCGCTCATAAGCAATATATGTACCGTAATGTTTCGACAAGGTACCTTAAGAACTATAGCAATATAGAAGTATTACATATGTGCTCCATACCCACGCATCCTCAAGCGTTCATTTAACCACACTCAATATCTTACATACAGTTTTTCCAATTTAATACTCTCACACTTTTAAATTTAAATATTTAACATATGCCACTCATCCACTCTCACACGCACTAAAAGAAAAATAGTTTGTTCATTCATTCGTGAGAGCCGTCCCACCCCATTTGCGTTTAATCTGGTTCGCATCTTTTAGCTACGCCAGGCTCCAAAGTATCGGTGTAACTGCCTTCTGCTGAAATTTGTCTGTCTTAAGTTTAAGTCATTATGTCCGTGCACCAACCAAAAATAAACTTTTGCCCTTTGATTGACACCATTTTCAGTTCGACACCTACACTAACTTAGAGGGTGAAGCTACCCACCCAGCAAACAATCTGACTCTTTTCAGACTCTAATTAGACTCTATATTCTGAGCCTTTACCCTCCCTTCATGTAAAGGGCAAACAGATATGAGTCCGAATTATGCGTCTAAAAAGTGTCATATATATGTCTTTTAAGAATCTAAAATGAGTCATAAATAAGTGTTTTCGGTTATTTTACAAGCACAAAAAACTTATAAAAATGTATTTCAGTTCATTTAATTTAATATTTTGGTACTTAATTAGGATTGTTCAAGATTTATAAAATTAGGGTGGTCCAACATTACATTTTTTTATAAATCATCATGAGCCACCCTAATTTTATTCTGATTTTTAAAAATGTGGTGCATTTGTAATAGTCGGTATGACCGACTATAATTTCTTACTTGTTTTATTTTGCGTATATCGCAAATAAAACTAGTAAGAGTATTATCTTCGGCAATGACAAAGCTCAAATACCCTCTGCAATTTCAGTGGCACAAAAAAATGTGCTTTTTTTAGCACATAAGTCCATCATGTCTCTATTATAAATAAATAACGAATTTAAACTGGCTATTCTTATTATCCGAACACGCCCATTTTTAGTGGACAGACCCACGCACATCGATAAATCGATTCAGAATATGATAGCTTAAAGTTTACAGTATCCGGCGTTGCCCAGAGTTTGTTTTGAATATAAGTATGTGTAATATAAATAGTTAGCGGAACTTCCCGGTACTCCCTGTTGAAGCGATTCTGAGTTGCTGGGATGGGCGTTCCATGGGAGACCATTCAAACTCATATACTGAATTTCAAATTTATTATTTTCAGTTAATTTCACAAATTGTGGGCGTGGCAGATTTTGTATATCTAACATCAAAACCAATCGCCATAAATCAGAAACACTACAAAGGTGAGTAAAGAGTGAGTAAACTAATTATGTTACACACAATTCTATTCAAAACAAAAGCCGGGTAACGCCGGGTACTATAAGCTGGTAAAACTGGTGTTGTTTGGTGATATTGGCACCAGCATGCAAAAATTCAAAGGTAGTGTAATGAAAAAAACAGGGTGGTATGAGCGGTGGTGGGAATTGTTGGGTGCAGAAATCCTATTTTTTATCTTTTTATACCATTCGCCACGTGCAATTGCACGTACCGAATGGTATATTAAGTTTGTTCTTCCGTTTGTAACGCCCAGAAGGGGGCGTGGTAGGTATAACAAAGTATTTAACGAAATGCGAGCTCCTATTCACCATGCTAAGTTCGAAGATGGGCAAGATCGGATCAAAACTTCTACCCCTCCCATACAAACCACCCCTTTGCATACGAAAAAAATTTATTTAAATAGTTCCAGTGCAGATATCCAGTTCAAATTCGATAGTTTCCACTTTGGTAGTAACACAAAACTGCTCACAAAAAATGGGCGTGATCGGATAAGAATCACGTCCACCTCCCATACAAACCACCCCTTTCCATTCGGAAAAAAAAATTATTAAAAATAGCTACAGCGTAGATAACCAGTTCATATTCGGTATTTAACACTTTGGTAGGAACACAAAACTACTAACCAAAAAGGGGCGTAATCGAATAAAAACAACGCCCACTTATAATAGTGATATTTAGCACCCTTGTGCTTGTGTCACTGAAATGGCGAATGGTATATGAGCTTATTTTAAATTTAGTTCCTAAGTTTTTATAGGCACTGTCTATAACTTCACCAAAAATAGGCGTGATTGGATCAATTTAACGCCTGCTTTAAAAAAAAGGGTTGATCAATTTTACGCCTATCATCATTGCTCTGGAACTTGATGCGCTATATAGAAAACATGTAACGGGATGCATCGGAATGAATAACAGGATATACAAAATTTGTCACGCCCACTTATTACGCCCTCAATTTATTTAATTAAGTTAAAATTTTCGATAACTTTGCTAATATTGCTCCTAAAAATTTTGATTTTGTTTCTGAGTTTGTGTAGTAACTGCCGATAATTTCACCGGCGTAACTCAGAAACGCTACACCGAGAAGTTCCGCTTACTAACGGGAGTACCGGGACATTGTTACGCAAGCCAGGCATTCGCCAGTATAATAATAAATAATGTAGGAAAAGTATTTTAACATTATTAACCCATATCGGACAAGTCTGTTAAAATTTTTAAACTTTATAGTAAGACACATTAATTTTGACTAATTTGAGGTCAAGAAATCCAAATTCATTGTCAGAAAAATTCCAACTATGAGGTCGAGATATGAGGTGTTCAATTAGTCGAAAATTCAATTTTAGGTACACCTAGAGGCTTACCTATGCAAAAATTTTCGGGTGTAAACTTTAATACCGACTATTTTAACTTTTTGTAACATTCGTATGAGGTTTTTAAATTGTTTCTACTCCGCGTTTTCGATATTCTTGAAATGTTATTTAATTGAAATTAAGTCTCTATGTAAGAGTTAGGGGGTTTGTCCCTATCAAATTAGGGGATGAGGTGGGAAATACATTGACAACGATTTTAGAATTAACTATTTTTTGGTATCAAAAGTACATATGTCTATAGCATATTTTAACATCTAATTATAATTTTTCAAAATTAATAATTTTGGTGTTCGACTCGTCGAACAGCTGAACTTGACATTTAGAAAGATAATTTAACTCCGCTGTTATTTTTATCTTAGAATAAAAAATTATTAAACAAAATTTATGATAAATTTGAACCATATGCTTGGGGCGCAATGCGAAATTTCTCTGCTTCAAGACCGTGACCGTAAACGCCTGCTTGACTTTTCCATGCAAAAATAAAAAATAATTAAAATAGTTTCAGTGCAGATAGTCATTTGAAATTCAATATATAGTAACACAAAACCGCTGAAAAAAAATGGGCATGATCGGAGAAGAACCACACCCACCTCCCATGCAAACAGCTCGTTTCTATGCAAAAACAAAAATTTATTAAAATAGTTATATTGCAGATAATCAATTAAAATTCAGTATTTAACGTTTTAAAAGTAACATAAAATTATCAACAAAAACTGGGCGTGATGGGATGAGAACCACGCCCACCTCTCATACAAACCACCCCTTTCCATGCAAATAAATTAATAAAATTAGTTACAGTGTAAATAACCTGCTCAAATACGGAACATGGACCAGTTAAACGATGGAGTACACTTTATTAAAAACTAGCGAATGCCCGGCATGCGTTGCAATGTCACTTAAAAAAAGAAAATATTAGCATTTGCAATATAGACCCATAGTGAAAATTTAAGAACAACATTTATATATTAATTTTAAGTGTTAATCGAATTGTCTGAAAAAGGTTCAAAATAGACCCACAAGCGAGGAAGCTAAAATACAATATACAAAAAATCTGCAGAATTTCACAACCATTACCATTTGGAGTAAAATCAAATACTCGTAACACCTTGTAATCCGGATCATGTCCATTTTAATTTTTATAATTATTAAAAATGAAAGAGTTGACTTACCCAACACGTTTTGAACGACATTTGATAGCGATAATTTTGAAATTAAATAAATGAACATGGTGCTTAAGTTTCTGAAGATATTATTTAATCTAAATATTTTTAGTTGTTTTATTATTGTTAAGTAATATTAAGTTTCATCAATTATTCAAACAAATGTTTCTACCTTAATTAAAGTATTTATTTTTAAATATTGAATAAACATCAATTATTTAAATGTCTTTAAACTACTATGTACCTTATATAAAATACTTTATTAAAGAAACAACCTTAAAATATATGTATGTTCACATAATATACATTTTGAAAGTAACTTCAAATTATTTAACATTAATTTACTCAATATTATCGTTTAAATTGAAATTACCTATCTGAAAATTGTAAAACTAAGACTTTCCACTAAGAGAAGAATTATTAGGAGAGATTAAAAGCTGTTGAATTGTAATCCCTTTGTTAATTAACGAATTTTAGTTTAAAACTATTTTTCAATTCTAAATATCTTCCAAAGTAAAGCGTCTAAGAAATTGTTTGTGATTGAGAAAGGAAGAGAAAGGAAGCACATTCTTTCCCTCTTAAATAATTTGTTTTACTTTGGGGGATATTCCAAATATCTCCCAAAGAAAAAGAGTATTAAACTAAAATTCGTTTATGAATAAGTTTTATGTAAGATTTTTTTGGGACTGAAGTCCAATTATTTGTAACAGCTATTCTGTTAAAATTGAAATAATGGTTCTCATCTAAAGCTATATCTGATCCGTAAACGTTATAAATTGTGTAGACTTATATGTGCGTAAACTATTTGTCAATATTTCGAATGGCCAAGATTTATGTTATAAATAAGGATTGCCACAGACTTAAGTACATGCTAAAAGTAGCTAAAGAAGATACATATTATTTTCTTTTTGATTTGAGATTTTAAGAAAACAATACTGAATAAAAGTGAGTGCGTGATTTGAGAGAATGGAATTGATACTATATTATGCAATTCAACAACAATATAAATATAAGAGAATTATCTTCAGCTCTGCTGAAGTTCATATAGCCTCCGCCATTTCAATATGTGCATTGTTCTTATCGGATCACGCCCATTTTTGGTTAGAAGTGTTAAATATCGAATTTGAACTGGTTATTTAAACTGTAAATATTTTTAATTTGTTTTCCGCATATAATTGTACGGGAGATGGGCGTGGTTCTTATCCGATCACGCCTATTTTTGTGAGCAGTTTTCTGTTACTACTAAAGTGCTAAATATCGAATTTGAACTGGACATCTACACTGGAACTATTTTCATTAATTTTTTTTTAACATGGAAATGCTTATAATTTTTTCAAACAGAATTTTTAAATTTTCTAAGCTCGATTTGTAAGATTGTTTTTTCATGAAATTGTCAGTAGGCATCAAAGAAATAACCCTGCAAGTATAATAAATACGAAAGTACCATTCTATCAGGTGTCACCGCAACAGAGCCGCGGGGCCGGATGCCGGATATTTTATTCCAAACTAAATCGCAACATGTCTACTCTATAATTTAATAAAAATATCGTGTTTTTGACAAATAAAAAATGGCGTTCTTATTGGGACACCCTATATCAACGCTTTTACACTTTAAATGTTTATAAGTTTAAAGCACAAGTTGAGAACCATTATTGTTTTTATTTGGATGGATAGTTGTCGATGTTATATTTAATAAAATCGGTTCTTGGCACCATTACCATTTAGTCCGTGTTGCAATTATCAAATAGGTATTCTGCAGTATTATTATTAAATACATAACTAATATCTAATATGTTCCATTACAAAATTCGTTTCTACAAGTATTATACTTACTACATACATATATTTTTATAAAAAACAATTAAAATTTCCCATTCCATTGGTAAGCTTATATTTTACAAATGCACACTAAAAGAACATTTCTTTTTTTATTTTGTATATTTTTTTTTTAATATTATGTTTGCCTATAAATACCAGTTCTGTGTAAACAAATACAATACATACATATATGTAATTCGGTATATATTTGTATATAATATGGAGGTAAAATCTATTCTGACATAAAATTATGTATGCATAATTCATGCAGTTTTAATGCAATTTTTTACAAAGTATTTATACTGCTAAAACAAGATAAAATAAAACAATGAGACTAATTTAAGTTCTTCATTTGAGCAGCTATTTACAAGTTTTTATTTATCATAACTAAATGTTTTAGTTGGTTACATGTACATATGCATCGATATATACTCATTTTTAAGAAGATCAAATTTGAAAAATACGAAACACAATAAATCCCTAAATCACCATTTTGTATCAACATTATTTTACTTAACATGTACGAGTACAATATGGTAGAGCATAAAAAAATATCTTTGATTGGTGTTTTTAATTGTGTGGTACCTAAGAATCAAGACGTACATTAATCATGTCTAATTTGGCTTTGATCTGACTTCATCTGCAATTGACACCATGACTATGATAAACACCTTTTATAAACAAACTTATTAAATAAATGTATCACGTGAAAATTATTAGTACAAAAAAACTTAACCCCTGTACAAAATTTTGAGCTGATCAGAAAACATGTTCAGGCTCCATTATGTTTGCATAACTCCAAAATTTTTTTTTTTAATTTTCAGTTTCGAATATAAAGAAAAAAAAACTTTTTTTAAGTACTGAGCCTCACAAGACCTTAAGAGCATAAAAAGTTAAATTGTTTTTATTTTTCTTTATGAAAACTATTTAAAATAATTTACATACAACTATTTTTACATTCTTAGAACACTTGACAAAATTCTGTCAGGGTCAGATGGATGAAAAAATTGTACAATTATTTTAAATAGAATTTTTTTTGTAAACAAACTTTTTAAGAATGATACAAAATATTAATCGGATTTGTTTATTCAAGGACATTTGTTTAAAAAAAAGTAAATTTTAAAATTGAGCATGGTTAGTTCTCTATATTTCGATTCCACGATAAAATTTTAAATACATACTTATATGTGTAACCTATACAAACCTTAAGTAGGGTACCAAATTTTGAAGATTTTAACCGTTTGTGTTTCTACTTGAATATTTAATACTTAAATTATGAATTAGTTATTTGCACTACAAAATTTTTTTTAATGTAATTTTGTTTATTGATAAAAGGAGTGTTTGTATTAGAGGTAGGAGTAGTTTTTGTGCTCTTAGAATTTAACCTCCACTTGGAAAATAAAAGCTTTTAGACCAAATTTCAGGACGATATTTCTCAAAATACGTCTGTAATCGCTTGGTAAATAGAAAATAAAAGATAACATACACAATTTATGTTCGATATCTCGGAAAGATGGTTATCGATTCAGAACTCGACGCTGATCATTCATATAGACATTTTGCGGTACCTATTCCGACTCATTATCGGCTTTACTATTGTGCTGCTGCAGATGCTGATGACTGTAGCAGATGAAAGTTTTCTGAAAAGCGTACTTTTAAAAGTATCAAAAGTATTTTGTATTATTTGGCGCAAATAATACAAACAAGTTAAATGTTATATTCGATCTTACCGACTATTAAAGGTAAATGCATCACATAAAACTGTGCAACAGACTTTGAGACATTGCCGTGAGTCTCAATTACTTCAACGCAATATGAAAGTAGACTACAGACAAACAAAACCCATAAAGGATTTTAAAATGTAAGCTCGTATTTTATTTTATTGCCTCTTGAAATTGGTATAATGATTCCTAATATAACTTAAAGAACAATCATAAATACTTATCTGAGATTAAAGATGTATGCAGCGACCTATAGCAAAATTGGATGAGAAACATTTCCCTAGAACACATAAACCAGCTAATTAAAATTCGATTGAAATTATTTTAATTTTTTTTAAAGTAGCTCCAGAAAAACGTCGAGATATAGTGTTAATGTCTATATACTTATATATTGTATACAATAAAAAAATGTTCTTTTCTTCTTTCTTTGTCCCTTATGCAGGTTGTAGGCTGTAGGGTAATTAAATGTGCGGAAGCGTTTTCCAAGGAATACCTTGAAAAAAGCATTTATTTGCAGCAGTTCCAGTTCCGCTGATCTGACAGTTGTCAGGGTCGAGCTAGACAGCGGTAAAATACTAGTGGTCGCATCTGCGTACATGGCGCATGACCTGCCTGCTCTACCAGACGAAGTGAGTAGGCTTGGTCAAAACCTGTGCAGGGATGAAACCTTAATTTTAAGTTGCGCCGCCAATGCCAGACATACGCTTTGACAGAGATGAGTCACTTTTTGATTTTATTACACAAACTAAATTAGGCATTTGCAACCGGGGAAATTCTCCCATCTTTATGTTTCCGAGTACGGATGATTTCATAGGATGGGAGGAGCTTCTCGATATCACACTTACTAATCTCAATGCCGAGATCAAAGTAGAAGGCTGAAGAGTGTCGAGTCAGCGATCCTTTTCTAATCATGCCTGGATACTTTTCAGTCTTGATCTCAAAATTGATGCCCCACCTATAGAAATCCAAGAAGGATTAACTGGGAAAAATTCCGCAATTCCGTGAATTACTCTTTAGGAAGTTATTCACCCATTTCTTCATCCCCTTCTGAACTAGAAGATATAGCAGACAAATTTGAGAAAGCGTTTAGTTCGGCTTTTATGAACTCGTGCCCTGTCACTCGCAGTAAGAGTAAATTCCCGTCATGGTGGAACATTAGACTGAGAGGCCTCAGGAAGTTTGTCAGAAAGAAGTTCAACGAGGCGTATATACAAAAATCCTGGCACTCCTACAGAGAGTGTCTTGGTCAAATTTTTGTGAATCTATCGAGACTGTCAAAGACTCTGCCAGACTTAGTAAAATCCTGTCCAAAGAGCAGTCGTGTCCATCCTTAATTAAAAAGATGGACGGGTCTTGGGTTGAATCTTCTTATGAATCATTGACTGCACTTTCCAAGTGGTGATGGTGAGATGAATCTAAATACTCCATAAGATACACAGCATGGCAATTTCTTGGTTTTAGCTGACTCTCTCATCACTAGGGAACGGATTATATGGGCTGTCAAGAGTTTCTCTCCTTTTAAATCTCCAGGCCTGGATGGTATACTTCCGGTCATGCTATGGTCAAGTTGGAGGAATTTAAGAGTGGTCTTTAATCCTAAGGTTGGTAGACGTGGACATGAGTCCTCCTTCGTACTTAAAACATTAGAAAGAGTCATTGACTATCATATTAGACTTTCACTCTCAGATGGATGGTTTTCGAATACCCAGCATGCTTACCTCAAAAGTAGATCCACGGATACGGCACTACATGAGGTAATCCGGGTAATCGAGAGCTCTACTAACTCCAAGCAGTATACTTTAGGAGTCTTTCTAGACATTGAAGGAGCTTTTAACAATGTTAGCTCTGACGCCATTAAAAATTCTCTGGTAGAGCATCAAGTAGATGCGGGAATTGTATACTGGACTATGTCCATGTTCTCACCTACGGAGCTCACGTTTGGTGGCCAGCGCTTAGTAAAAATTATAATATAGTAAAATTAGGAAGAGTACAACGATCCGCAAGCATTGGCATAACTGGGGCTGCAGCAAGACTCAAAGAAGAAGGGTCATGGCAAGCTAGGACATATGGCCACAGCAGAATTTTAGGTACACTTCCTAAAAAGGTAGTACCTGTAACGACTGACTACATTTCACCGAAAATAGTTCTTAACAAGAACTTTTTACACAGATTTCCTTCCAGAGAAGAATGGTCATCTAATAGTGTAATCGACAAATTCGGCGTTTCCATTTTTACGGATGGCTCCAAGATGAGTTGTGGAGTTGGCGCAGGTGTTTTCTGTAAACACCTTGGTTTCTCTAGATCTCTTAAGCTTCCTGATGAGGCCAATGTGTTTCAAGCTGAATTGATAGCTATCTTAGAAGCTTGTAGCATTATTAGTAGCGGTTCCGGTACCTATAGGCAAAGTCAAATCTGAAATCTGTCATTTTTTCTGAATAAAGCCAGGTCTAGATGGAATAATACCGCAGGATGCACTGTATTTCAAGATCCCTTGAACTCATTAACTTGAGGCGTCGAGACATCGCTCGGATTACATACATCTGCACTGGCCTATTGGTGAACATGCTCACAGATTTGGAATTCCCTATAATGTCCACTGTCGAAGCTGCAAACACACCAGTGAACCAGAGACACTGAGTCACTTCATCTGCGACTGTCCGGCTTTAGCAAGAGTCAGGCTTCGTACACTCCACTCCGCCTTTCCAACCTCATTAGAAGTCTTATCTGACTACCCACTAATGAACATTTTAAAATTCCTGAACAATTCAGGATGGCTCCAGCAATGAACTGGAACTATTTTTATGATTTTTTTTTTAATGGGAAGTTTGTATAGGAGGATGAAGTTGTTTTGGTCGGTTCTTATTTATTTTCAAACTTAACCTTACTGGAAACATTTACTAGAAATTTTAACTTTAAATTTCGACGTTTTATGAGACTACAATGGTCTTTTTGAAAAAAAAAAAAAACAACAGTTTAAATAGACTCAGAAAAATTGTGGTTATAGGGTTAATATGTCTAGAAAAATGTTTCATATTAGTCACTGAATACATCTTTAATCTCAGATACATAAATATTACAGTTTTTAATGCTACACTTCGTGGTGTATATTGGTCAAATGTTTGTAACGTAGAGAAATACTAAAGAAAGATATAGACATATATAAATGCTTGTAAGAATTATACGCAGAATAACAATTATTCTTGTCATGTACATCGGAAAGTGAAAACACAAACAAAACGATAAGAAGAACGCTCACTTATAATAGAAACATGTAGCACTTATGTGCTAAAAACAATTTTTTTGGAGTCACTGAAATGGCGGAGATAATCTGTGCTTTGGCTTAGCCGAAAGTTTAAAAATTTTAGAAAACACGCTTAGTCTCTGGAGAAGTCCTAGTGGAAGCAATTGTTAAAGACCACATGCATTTTGTTGTTATTTAGTTCGAATAGAACAGATTAACATATAAAAGTTCTGGAGGAATCCCAGAGAAATTGTTTTTTTGAAGAGCACATGATTTTTGTTGTTACTTAATGTCAAAAGAACCGATGTGCATATAAAAGTTTTAAATGACGCGCTTGGAAATTTCAATGGAAGCGATTCCCCCAAGAACTTATAGATTTTTTTTAAACTTTAGTTCCAGTGTATTAATAAACTAATTGCAATAAACCGTTTTCATTTTTTTTGATTAGAAAAAATGTTCGACCATTCGTCTTTTTTTATCCAATTGCAAGTTTTTTCGGAAGTCAAAGTAGTTGCATTTTTATTGTTGTAACTAATAACGGCAAGCTGGCAAAAACAACACTAAATTTCACAAATTGTTTGTGTAATAGGTGGGAGTGGCAAATTTTTCACAGTCGGATAAATTTTTGAGACGCACATAGGGGACCATGAAAGATAGAAAGAAAGAAAGAAAGAAAGAAAGAAAGAAAGAAAGAAAGAAAGAAAGAAAGAAAGAAAGAAAGAAAGAAACAGTTATATTTATATATGTATATAGATAAAAATAAATATTTGTATGAAGAGTATGCAAAAAAAAAAATCGTCTTATGACTTCATATGTAACACTCAAACAAAAGAATAATTCTTAATGCAAGGAAGTGTATTTTTTCCAATGAAAAATTCCGTTTGCGATTTCGCCGGCATGTTCTTTGCTACGAGGAAACATAACCAAAATATGTCTTTAAAATAATAATAGAGTAAAAATTAATTTCAGATCTACAAAACACGAGTGCATTGTTACGACATTTGATTCGATATTGAACAGGTTAAATGTTGAATTTTGTTTGAATCTACCGCATTAGTGATGCTGCGTTCTTAATCTTAAATATTATTAGTCTTTTCATAAGTTGTAAGCATTTTTTATTCTCCTCATTAAAAGTACCTATTTTTTGGTACTATTTTTGTTGTTTTGTTCTATTTAATGCACATCAAAGTAGCTTCTTCATTCAGTAATTTGACACATAATTAATTTCTTCAATGTTTTTAAAATATCCTGAGATTCTAGAATAACTTTTTCGCACTCCGGACTGATTTGATCGTGTTGAAATGAATACAATACATACATACATTTTTTCTAGATGCCTTTGTTGTTAAGTGCAAAACTTAATGCTTTAAGAGAAATACAACGATTTAGATACATGCATCGTATCACAGGGCCGTATCACCAACCCCGTGAGAATCCTATAGTCATACGGTGCTTTCGCGTTTTGTCATTAACGGAGTTTGGACGGTAACTTCGTCATCAGATGTGCAAGTTGGTTCAGCAGTATGCATGTCACTTATACCAATACCGACGCATATCCTGCTCCTCTGGCCTTGATTTATTTGTTGCAGAGCCATTGTTCTGCCGAGTGTCGATATATTTGAGGTCATGAAACTGCCCGCCGACGCAGCTATTGAAGAAGTTGCATCAGACTGCACTTGCTGCTGATGTGGCATATGAACTTGAGATTGTATTTTCGTTGTCTGTTGCGGCGGAAGTTGATGTAATGATGTGGTGGGCTTTACATGTCTCACTCCTGTTATTGTACCGCTATAATTTGGCCACAACGTGTGCTGGTTAGTATGCCGGGGAAGTGTGCACTGAGCAATTGAGTTAGAATAAATGTGTGGTGTGACGTTCTTTAAATAAAATTGTTAAAATACTTATTAGTTCAGCTATAATATAAGATGATAATAAAATAAGTTTATATTTTTTAATATAGAATATTGTGTAATACAAGTCTTCATTTATTTTTTATACCCTTCACCACGCGTAAGCTTGTACCGAATTTGTAACGACCATAAGGAGATGTGGTACGTATTACAATATTCATATATATGTATATAAATGAAAAATTCTGTCACACCGTTTAGGAGATATTGCATACTTAATGTTTTAATTACGAAAAGGTGATGTCACGTAACTGTATACACGTTAGAGTTAGATAATAAAATTAACTATGATTAATAAATTTTTTTTGTCAGTTCAACATCTTAGACATTATTAACGTTATTTTTGGCCATGCTTTTCAGAACCAGCGCCCCATTTTACATAGGAAATGCGTATTAGTTAACCCAGATCATTTTGGATGTCGGGTCGTGTGATCAGCGTCGATTTCTTTAAAACCGAAAATAATTATATTAACTAGTAATAAATTATCCTCAGTTATACCGAAGATAATTCCCCCTAAAAAAAGGAAGTTTGTATGAGAGGTTGGCGTTGTTCTTATCCGAATACGCTAATTTTTGGTCAGTACTTTTGTGTTACTACTAACTGCTTGTGAAAAGATTATCTGCACTGTACATTTTTATGCACCACTCAGTTGTTTATATTGGTTTTGGTCCAATGTTTTTAACGTAGAGAAATACTCAAGATAGATATAGACTTATATATACATTCTTGTTTAGAATCAAAAGCTGAGTCGATTTAGCGATGTTTGTCTGTCCGTCTTGTTACTTGTTAACACGGTAGCGGGAGAACCGTTAGAGATATTGAGCTTAAATTTTGTTCTTTTTACTTTTTTACTTTTATGCCCTCGAGGAACTGATTAGATTTTGGAGCCAATCCGCCAATGACCACGCCCACTATTGCAAAAACTACTGCTTTCTTTTTAACACGATGCCATTAGAACCATATGAGATATTGAGTTGAAACTTTATATTCTGTTGTCCTTGGGAATAACTCATTAAATTTTGGAAACGAGTAGGTTGGTCCATGTTTGTTATTTTTTTTATTATATGTTTAAACAAAGCCCTTAAAACTTTAATATAATATTTTGGTACTCAAACAGTTTTAAATGTGTAGAATAATCTAATTATGGTGGTTCAAGATTAAATTTTTTTTAAATAGCATCACGAAGTGCCCTAATTTGAATCTTATATTTTACAATGTGGTTCATTTGTAATAGTCGGTATGACCGACTATAATTTCTTACTTGTTTTTATTAATTTGTTTAGCACATGAAATTTTTATGACTTTTATGGGAGGTGGAAGTACTTTTTCCAGGTTCGTCTATTTTAGAACTTATCTCGACTTGGAGAATATAAGCATAATATCATTTCATCTCGATATTTTTTAAACTACGTAATCGATACACAAACAAACAGACAAACAGACGGACATTGTAAAATTAACGCAAATTTCGACGCTTCCAATATATACATACATAGTGTAAAACCTACAGCGCCTCCTTATTGGCGTTTTAGATTTATTAAGTTCTTCAATCTAGCGAAATAATATAAAACATCTTAAATTCCACACTAGTTACATGTATTAAAAGTTCAAACACACATTATTTACGAATGTTTCAAAATTAAATTTAAAACAATTAAAAAAATATATATAAAAATAATAACAATATAAAATCGGCCAATATTAAGTATGAAAAAAAAAACTAAAATTTGAAATTAAGGATTAAAATTTACCAACCAATTAAGAATAATTAAAATGTAAAAGTATACTTTTACATTTTAATACAGGGTGGCGCAACAGAAATCACCCTATTGGAAGATGCTCTCATTTTTGCAAATGGCCGCCAATGTCAAATCTGTTTTGACATTTGTGGACTAGACAGATACAGAATACAAGTGAATAAGCCATGGAGCGATACACTCCCCAAGAACGCGGAATAATTGTGACTATTTTTTTGCGTAACAATTCGTCTGTGGTGTTGGCAAAAATCATAATGAGCGATGAAGCTCATTTTCACCTCAGCGGGTACGTGAACAAGCAAAATTATCGCTTCTGGGGAACCGAAAATCCGCGAGTGATGCACGAGAAACCATTACACCCGCTCAAAGTGACTGCGTGGTGCGCTGTTCACGCTGGAGGAGTCATCGGGCCGAACGCCGCGGGTCAAATGACAACAGTGGACGGTGCGCGCTATAGGGCAATGTTGACCGAGTTTTTTCTGCCCGAACTGGATTGGCATAACTGGGGCTCTGAAATCCAGTCCCTCAGATGCGCTAAATGTACTTGTGCATCTTCTTCCCATTGATCTTCACATCAAATTTGTAGCCGCGTGCACTGCAGCAAGACTCAATGAAGTAGGGTCTTGGCAAGCTAGGACATACGGCCACAGCAGAATTTTAGGTACACTACCTAAAGAGGTAGTACCTGTAACGACTGACTACATTTCACCGAAAATAGTTCTTAACAAGAACTTTTTACACAGATTTCCATCCAGAGAAGAATGGTCATCTAATAGTGTAATCGACAAATTCGGCGTTGCCATTTTTACGGATGGCTCCAAGATGAGTTGTGGAGTTGGCGCAGGTGTTTTCTGTAAACACCTTGGTTTCTCTAGATCTCTTAGACTTCCTGATGAGGCCAGTGTGTTTCAAGCTGAATTTATAGCTATCTTAGAAGCTGGTAGCATTATTAGTAGCAAACTAACTCGTAAAAAGAACATAGCCATATTCTCTGACAGTCAGGCCGCTATTAAAGCATTGTCCTCTAATGTTATAACATCAAAATTAGTTCTTCAAGGCAGGAATGAACTAGGTGAACATGCCCGCAGATTGGGAATTCCTTATAATGTCCACTGTCGTAGCTGCAAAAACACCAGTGAACCAGAGACACTGAGTCACTTCATCTGCGACTGTCCGGCTTTAGCAAGAGTCAGGCTTCGTACACTCCACTCCGCCTTTCCAACCTCATTAGAAGTTTTATCTGACTACCCACTAATGAACATTTTAAAATTCCTCAACAATTCAGGATGGCTCCAGCATTGATCCCTCCCCGCCCCTTCAGGAGATCGTGGTAACAAAACGGCATTAATTATGCTACTTGTACTTTTGGAGTTCCACTAGTTTTCTCGCCACTTATACTACTATTTAAAAATTACAATAGGCAACACTTATTAAAAACAATGTAAGTAAAGGTTTTACAGCAAATTCCGCGAGTTATTAAATATTTTGGGGTATTAAACTTAGAGATACTCAAGATATATATAGACATATATATTCTTTATCAGAATCTTGTTAATAAAACAGCGATAGAACTGTTAGAGATGTTGAGCTGCAATTTTCTGCACTGGTTACTCTTATTCCCACACGAAATGTTACAAGAAATACTTATTTCTTGTTAACAAGATATCATGAGAACTATTGAGTTGAAATTTGGAACTGATATTAACCAATTAAAATTAAGTCCTCATATCTTAAATTGGTTATTTCGTTACACAAACAATTTTAAATAAGTATAGAAATCTAATTTGGGATGGTTCATGATTTACAAATTTTTAATATATATTTTTTTTATATAAAATGTTATTTTAAACTTCGGTAATGACGAAGCTCTAATACACTAACAAAAATGTCCTTTTAGCACGAAAGTGCTACATGTCTTTATTATAAGTGAGCGTCATTCTTATCAGATCACTCTTATTTTTGGTAAGTTGTTTTGTGTTACTACCTACATAAGTGCAAAATATTCAATTTGAACTGGATATCTGCACTGGAACTATATAAACTATTTTTTTTTGGAATGAGGTAGTTTGTATGGGAGAGGGTAGTAGTTTTGGCTCGATCTTTCCCATCTTAGAAATATAAATCTTAGATTATTAATAGTTGAAATTATATAGCACTTGAACTAGAAGACTAAGAGTGTGGCGAAGGAAATTGTGAGCAAATCTCCGCTCTCTAAATACGGATTTGCTTCGACTTAGCAGTATTTATTAGATCGCCATGAAAATAATCGTATCTTGGGAGCAATCCATTGAAATAAGTTTAGATATTCCAAAATGGTCGGACTTGGACTTAATTCTTACTAGCAGATACCGAACTCTAGAAAAAGTATCGGATTTTCAAGAAGTTTCAGCTTCTTAGACAGCAGTTAGAAATTCCTCTTTTTCGAAGTCATTCAATTAGTCGAATAGAAACATGAACACATTCCAAGCAAATGTTTCAAATTCTGATTATAAACTGTGCCCATTAAATCAACATACCCTTTCCCAGTTGATAGTTTCTGGTAGGTGAAAAGATTAAAATTTTGCCTAACATGTCTTGCACGTTTTCACCAAATGAAGGATTGTAGGAGTTCTTTAATTGCTCTGATTGCTAGCAGAGACATCATACTCTCCTGCATCGTAACCCTTCAGATGCAATCTCCCAATTCGTTGGAGCAGGTACAATCGGCTTTAGCTATTTCCGCTAAACATCTACCACTTGAGTTCTACATTTACAGCCCAGCCTTAATAAATTCTGGCTCTGAAGGGACATTCATTTCTGAGCGTTTACAACAAATGGTTAAACTGCCAATAAAACAATGCAAAAGATTCAGATACAAAAAATGTAATATTTTGTTCTGAGCTCACCTATCAACCCATAGATTAAAATTGAGTCTTCAGCTCTAATTATTCACACGCTTACTAGTAAGCTAGCCACCACTTAACTTGATCTTTCTATCGGTGATAATTTGCATGACGTGCAGCTAGCTGATGTCAATTTCGCGAAAAGTGATCAAGTTAAGGTTTTGATTGGTGGCGTTATTTATCTAACGACTGTTGGCTTAAAAAGTACATTCTCTGTTCTTTGATAGCTCAGGAAAAGGTATTTCGGTGGATTCTCACCGGTCCATTTCCAAACGAAAAAATTTAAAGTTTCACCACATGCGTTTTCTTTTTAAATCAAGTTGCTCTGGGTCAATAAACTTACCTGTTTTTGGAGCTAGAGGAATTTCCAAAACAAAAGTTTTTGAGTAAGGAGGATAAATACTGTGAGAAATACCATAGGAAGACGACGAGGCCACATGTGAACGGCCGTGTCACTTCCTTTTAAACCTCAATTTTCGAAGAGTTTTGGTTTTGGTCATTCTCGCATTATTGCTCATAAATGCACAATCCTGTTTTTAAAGTTTGGTATGATCAAGTTTAAATGAAGTGAATTGAAGCACTTGAGTATGGTCTCAGAACCAACCGCTGAACTTGCACCTGCTCATTTTTATTTACCAAGAAAATGTATTGACTGATTTTGGTCCTTTTCAGCTATTGTTTACAAAATCGACAAAAGAAGAAGTTCACAATTTTGAATTAAAAACCAATACTTTCAGTTTAAATTGTGCACGGTGTCTTGCGATTCCAAATTTTCAGCAATTGGCAGAAGATATGCAAGAAAATGATACCCTAGCATCTGGTATTTTTCGTCACATGATGTATGTAAATAGATGATGCATGATCTTTTGACCGCTATCGCCTTAGGCGATAAACTCTTTACCGCCCTGGAGTCCGCAGAATTTGCGATGCGTAGGTGGACCTTAAATTTTGAAAATATTGTATCGGGCCTTCTTACTGATCATCGCCTCCACAAATATTTTTTGAAAATTGAAGATTCTAGTAAAGTTAAAACTTTAGGAATCCGTTGGTACGCCAATTCCAACATTTTATATTTTACAACTACTCTTTTTGATGTTCGTAAATTCTATACTAAACAAGAATTCCTCGACTATTTGTTTATACCTTGCCTAGCAGCATTTTATTCATTCAGGATATTCATATTACAGGCTGGATTGGTTTCTCTCCCTCTTCAGAAATTCAATTTAACGCTTTTTGTAATATGTCAGATGTAGCATATGGTGCTTGCTTTTACATTCGTGTGCAGCATTCTATCTCTACTTTTTCGACACATCTCTTCTTCGCCAAGTCCGTGTCTACGAATTTTGGCACACTGGGCATGACTGGATCTTGTCGCTGGTTGATTTAAAATTTATATTATTGTATTATGAATTACGAATTGCTTCTATTATACTCGGAATTTTCTACGATCGTAATAAATTTGCCACGCTTTTCTTTTTTGCTATAATATTGTACTTTATTGATAACAGTAGATAAAGAAGAATAACAAATTTTAATAAAATTATTTAAAATTTAAGATTTACAAATATTTTTTTCATCATTCACTACTCAATCAGATCAGATCCGATCCCCTTATTCTACTCTCCCATCAAGTGGCGCCCGGGGCAACTGGCCCTTTCGTTGGCCCCTCCTAGAAAGGTTGCACCATTGATTAGTGTAGCTCTTGCAAAATTTTGTAAAGCTGTATATTTTTTGGCGGATATATATAGCAATCAGTCAAAATTGATCGGAATGCAGAAACCTCCCTGTCACTGGACAACCTTCGGGCAGCCTGGAGAAGTTTCTAATTTTCGCAAAGATATCATTGACAATAAAAATTTTAAAACATCATTAGCAGAAAAACCAATACGAGACTTTTTTACGTTTTGGATCGTTTTATATCATTGCAGCGAGCACTTCGAGTGATATACTATTTTCATTTTTTGCATTGTTCTAAAATTTCATTAACGTTTTCTGCTGAAATTTACAGTCTTGAAAATGAAGCGGTAAAAATTTGTATCTTGAGGATTTATCAGAAGGTGCACTATACGTATGTGTATTGAAGCTTGTCAGATGAGCGTCCCATCAGCTCGTCTAGCTGTTCCCAAAAATTTGTATGCAGGTACGTTGTTAAAAAAAAACAAACGTGTTCGAAACCATTTTATTTTATGTTTTTATTCCTTTTGAATCCTGTGAGGGTTTATAAGTAACTTATTCTTATTTTTATCTTACCATGGACAATGTCCCCACAGATGTAGGAGTCTGCATTCCATTTCGAAGCGTACAATATCCAATATTGTGTGATGTATGTAATGTCATACCAGAGGAACTGAACTTTTGAGGAGGTGGTGTAATAGATAAAAGACCTCTAGTTGGACTACAACTCGTGTCTATTGTTGAAATATGTTGACGTCTTCTTAAACAGTCAACCTGAAATTATAATCATATAAAAAATATTCAGAAATTTATATTTAACTATTCCGAAGCTTTTATAATTTACACCATTTTAGATTAATCCTATTTAGAAATCTGGTCTACCCTACAAAAATGTATCAATTGAATCATATTTATGTTTCTAGTAGAAGAATTCGTTATTATATTCGATCCCAAAAATTTTTGTTTAAAGTTTTATGTTACTATTCAAAGTTGAAAACTAAATTTTAACCGGCTTGTTGGACTACAACTATTTTTATTTGATTATTTAAAACAAAATATATGGGAAGTGGGGTTAGTTTTCGTTTGTTTTTTCTTAAAACATAACCATTACAATCACATATATCTCTTAAATTATAGGTGAATCATTATTAAGTGGACTTAAAACTTGTAGTTTTTATATACATATACGAGGGTTGTCATATAAGTACTTAGCCTACAAACAAACAAAAAATTTGGTAAAGGGCTTATTTATTTCTCATCATAGTCTCCTTTTAGCTCGATACACTTGACGATACTCCACATTTTTGAACCCGACTGAAAAATACGTATTCTCGAGATTTGAAAAGTAAGCATCCATCGGGCTGTGAGGCTAAGTACTTATCGTACCACACTCGTATATAGAACATGAGCCACCTTCTGTGTCAGTATGTGAACAATGAATAACTTTAAAAAAATAGAACAATCGCTTTCTATATATGAGATATATATTTTTAATATGGTCCTTTTTAATTTATTTGGGCCAGTTTTTGAAAACAACATTAATCAATTGACCACCTTAATTAACCACAGTAAAATGTGTCGTTTTCGCTGCAATTTCCATTACTTTTTTTAGTCTCTGGCGGAATAATGATGATTTCGGCAAGAATGTTTGCCACAATCTGGATTTCTGGCATCACTTTGCTTTTTAAATAACCTCGCGAAAATAAGTCCGAAGTCCAGATGTAACCTCTATTTAACATTAGTCGTCCAGAGACGTTGTGTTAATTGCACTTTATTTGGAAACAAATGCAAATCAGTAGAACCACCGCATTTGGAAGGATCAAAATGCGGTGGTTCTACTGACAACAAAAAGCTGAGTGCGGTGACAATACGCCACTTTTGTTTTCTGGGCAACGATCTCTCTTTTCGCTTCAACTAATTTATTCGTTGTCGTCGCTAAGCGGCATGTGAACGATTTCTCACTGTCCCGTGGTAAACAACATTTAACATCAAACAACAAATAATGCTGTCAGACGGTACTTGTTGGACAAATCGAGTTAACACGTGACGCAATTCATAATTAAAATTTTACTGAATTGACGTTTACAAGAATGCTCAATAAGCCGATTGGCTAAGAAATGTCAAAGTTATTCGGTGTTTGAATGCCGATATAAAAGAAGTCATATACCGCGGCACTTCCTGCATTCCTGGTTAACACTGACATAAAGTATTACTGCAACATTTTGCATTGCAAAAAACGCATGGTGGGCGTAGTAGTCGTGTAATCTTCCCCAAACTATTTAAAGCAGTAAACAAAAAACAAGATTTTAAAAAATATATATATTTTTGGGTTCTTAAACGATGAAATTAGGTACACAGGATCATGGTATCAATATTAAATGCTCCACAAAAAGGGTGTACTCCTATTTTACATATAACTGCTATATACATTTAAATATCTGCTGTATATTGAACAAATTTGGTATGCAAGTTGTGGGAATGAAAATTTACTGCTTTACAGAATGTGACATTAGACATATGCCACGATCACTATGCATATTTTTTTATGTTTATTTTTTACATCACCCAAAGTGTACGTGACGCGATAAATATGTAAACTTAAATATTAAACATATCGTATGTTTGTTATAATAACTTGTATATTATTTACCTGATCATCGGAATCAACTGTTTCTGGTACAACGTCTGGATTTTTTTCGTCACTCTCATTTCCATCGACTTCTTTACTTCCTGAACTTTTGTCACTTGGACCAGGGGAACCATCTCTGGAAGTATTTTCGTTCGAGAGTTCCTTCTGCCTACTTCTGGAACTATTGCATGGAATTCGAAGTGCAAGAATCACAGCTAGACCAGCCACCATTACAGCCAACGTTAAACCAATCGTTAAAGATATTACAGAAGAAAACAAAAACTCCGCATGAGGTTTCTCAGCTAAAATAAATTTAAAAATATTTATAATATAGTTCTTTCAAGAATTTTTGTAGTTTTCTAATATCCTAGAAAGCACTCCCATAAAACTGGACACGGAACAAAACCATACGAAGATCGATTAACAATAGATGTTCTTTGATTTTTATTCGTTGTTGTAATATTGTAAAACTAAATTTTAATGTAATTTCTGTGTTTTTTATACTGGGCTCCGGTTATTTGTTTAATTTTTGTAAATGCCAGAGGTTTGTAAAAACAATCTTTTTAAAATTTCGTGGGATGCAATTTAAAAAGTGTTCTGAGCTAGTTACGACTGAAATTTATTGGTAAAGTTATGTTGCGGTATTTGGTTTCAATTCAATGTTACCGCTAGCTTGAAAGCGCAAAATGTATCATATGTATGATTTTTTTTACAAAAAGAATCATATTATCAGAATTATAAATAAAACTAAATTTGACTATAAATTAATAATTTCTATTTAATATATTTAAGATATAAAATATAATATACTCGTATTTTTCCATTTCCATTTGTAACGCTTCGAAGTGGGTGTCGATTTAACGATGTCCGTCCGTCTGTATATCCGTCTTTCTGTCTGTCTCAGCGATTAAAGTAGTTTAAGAGCTACCGAGTATATGAGCTCTTATTCTCCAAGTGGAGACTAAGTTCTAAGATGGCCAAGATCGGACCAAAACTACTATACATACATTCCACACTTTCCCATGCGAAAAAACAAATTATTTAAAATAGTTCCAGTACAAATATACAGTTCATATTCGATATTTAACACTTTAGTAGTAACACAAAACTGCTCACAAAAAATTGGAGTGATTGGATAAGAACCATGCCCAATTATAATAGAGACGCACATTTTTTGGTGCATTGAAATGGCTAGTTTTTTTTAGGTTTTAAGTTACTTCGTTTGAGAAATTATTTAGCCACACTCAGTAAAGTTACAAAGCTTTTTTTTAAATATTTTTTATAAATATTTTTGAGTCCCACCGTAACGAATTGTACAACCCTTGCAGATCAAGGTTTCGCATTAAATGGCAAAGTCTGTATTGTTTTGTTATAAAATATTTCAAGTAAATCTTTGTTTCCAAATTTCTTTTAGGATTTGAATATTATATTGCATGATTTAAGTTGTCATAGTTGATATTTTGTGATATATATAGTAATTCATTGTTTGTATTCATTTTATTCCAGTTATCTTGTACTGATCTTGAAAATAGTTTATCTCGTAGGTATGGCATATCCCTCAGATAATTGGTTATTTTTACTAACATAATTTCATTAATATTTTCATATAAAACTGGTTTATGGTTGCTAAGTATATCTCTTGTGATTTCTTTCCACACGTTCAATACTTGTTGTGCCTTAGTTACACGCGGACGGTAAGAAATTTGACGCGTGTTTGGCCTCTGACCTGGAATGGTTTTTCGCAATCTACGTATACTTTAGTGTCCTTTATGTTCACCGTCGTAAAGATACAAGGCATAGGTGACCTTGTGTGTTTTGATTAAATTCAACTGAAGATGTTTTTGTGTTACTATTTCGAACAATTGGAAATATATTATATGCGTCCTGAATATCTTCTTGTGATCCATTAGATAAGGCCATTTAAATTATTGATTGGAGTTCTTTTTCCTTGAACGTTCCATTTTTGCCTCGTCACATTGAATGAATGCGTCTCAACATTTGTTGGTCATCTTCACAAAATTGTGAGTTGCTTTTAGAGCGACTCCGCTTTCTTCCATTACTTTCGTACATTGGGCCTGGTAGCCCCACGCTTTTTTGTGTTTTTGTATCGGATGTAGATAAATTAGAAAATTTTTGTGAAAAAGGCTTTGCCCTGTCCTTTTCTATGTTAAACTGTGTGTCATCGGTTTTATTCTGGGCTGAGGTATGACTCGTAGCTCCAGGATCAACCGAAGGACCGATAAAACCTTCGGTACAAAACGAGAAAGTTGCAACGACCACACCTTTACTGTGAAGGGAGCAGTTCAGCAGTACAGCTACTGTTACTTCCAATACAAAGTTTACGATTTCACCCAAAGGGTTAGTTGACGTCGGAACAATGTAAGAAGGTGGATGGTAAGCTCGTAAAAGCCATTGTTGGGGGGATCACGAACGAGCCGGACAAACCCACGCCCTCCTTCGAACTAGACGGCTGGTTCAGTGGAGTCAAGATCCTCAATTGCAATGACGTCTACACTATGAAGTGGATCATCAGGATCGTCCAGACGCTGACGGGATTGTGGGATAGTGCGAAGTTACAAATAGTAGACAGACACGATATCCCGAGCATATCCAGGGCTAAGGTACGTGTACTTAGGTACACGATATCTCGACTGCGGACTGGATATCTGATATGTTGACTCCAGCAGGGCGCAAGACTTGATCTTCCAGATTAAAAAGGAGACAAAGGATAAGCTCTATCCACGCTTCGGGAAGATGTATTGGGAAACGTGTAGTATTATTGCGCCTCAAAAAGCTTCACCCGAAGGATGGAAACGAGAACACACTGGAAACGGGCAAAGTGGAGCGGGATCTTGGACTATAATCCGTTTCCAACGCTGGCGCTGCAACTGGGAGTGGAAGTTTTAACGAATAGAGTGTCGGCGATTACAGCTCCACCTATCCAGCGAAAGGATTCCAATGTTACTGAGAATCTTCCAAATAAACCTCCACCACAGTAAGGTAGCTTTAGCCGTGCTTCTCCTCACTGTAGAGGAGGGCGGCTACGAGGTGGCCCTAATCCAGAAACAATGATTGTCCTCTGGAAATAAGATGTCTGGGTTGGGGACACAAAATTACAACTTATTCTTCGCAAAAATGGTAAGGAAGACTAGATCTGCCATCCTTGTTAAGAAAATTATTAACGCTTACTTATTATCTAATTTCAGCTCTGACCACCCTTATGGTGGTTCGCCTCCTGCTACATGACCCAGGCAACGCAGGCGCCACCAGATGAGCTGATACGGATATCGGAAGATGTTGAAAGAAGAGGCCTCAAACTTGTGGTAGGAGCAGACCCGAATTCGCACCACACTCAATGGGGAAGTAGTAACACAATTGAGAGAGGTGAATCCCTTTTTATTTATATTTTACAACACAATGTAAGTATATCTAATAGGGGTAATATTCCAAAGTACATAGGTCCCACGTCAAAAGAAGTTTTAGACATTACGCTCTGTCAGGGTAATATTGGGTGGTCGGAAAAGTCTTTTCGTATTTCTAATCAAACTTCAACTCATTTTTTTTTTTATATTTATAATGAACTTTATTGAACCAAATATGTACCATTTTCGTCAACCACCTTAATTTAAATATCTTCCTTCTCTGAAAAAGATACATTAGTTTTACGGTGCCTTAATATACCACACTCCAAGAGATTTTTCAGGAATCCTAAGAACACGAAACTGGGACCGTTCTTAAAACGTCCTACTCATTACTTTGCCAAACCATCTCGAATCTTCTCTTTCCTCTCTGGAGGAAGTCCTCCTGACCTCCAAAATACATCAAGCTTATCACAAATCCTGTCCGGCTACAAGACTAAGGAAAGATCTAAGCCTGTATGCTGGAACAAGGAAATTGGAAGGCAGAAAGTGTGAGTTAAGGAGTTTTTTAAACTAGCTAAACTTGTCGATTGTGAGGAATGTTGGCGGGAGCACAAAACCCTATTATCACTCTACAAGACATAATTAAGGAGAGCCAAAAGAAATTCTTGGAATGATTTCTGTGGCAACAAGACAAGAACTCTGAAGCATCTAGACTACGGAAGATACTTGCTAAAGCTCCTACTACTCAATCACTAATCCGTAAAAAAACGAGCAAATGGGCCAAGGACAGCAAGGAAACGTTAGAGGCCCTCTTTCCGGGATGCTCTGATGCTCAGGTGATCCTGCCCCTACTCACCTTTTAAAAAGTGTAGGTGATGATGATTTTGATGACCTTATTGTAACATCCAGATTGGGCATTAAAATCATTTGATCCCTACAAATCCCTAGGTCCAGATGGAATATTTCCTGCTCTATTATAAATGGGCAGTTCCATAGTTACATCGAGGCCTATTGTAGTTTTTGATAGTGGTTTGAATTCAATTATTTTCCGAATAGCTGGAGATGTTCAAGGGTCGTATTTATACCGAAATCAGGTAAAAGTGGTCACTTGTTTCTCAAAGACTATCGGGCTATAAGTTTAACTTTAATCATACTTAAAACACTTAAAAGATTGCTTGATTCAAATATCAAGGAAGACATTACACAAACTCTGATTTCAGATAACCAACATGCCATCATTCGGAGTTAAACCAGCGTACGCAAACAAGCGTACTCCAATAGAAACTCTAAACAAACTACTGAACTTGCTCAAAGTTAACCTAGCTGCAAAGAATTCAGCAAAGATATCTGCACTATGGCTGATGTTGATAGGGCAATTCACATACAAACCTTTTGGACAAAGCAAATTGAATGGAGGAATGAACTTTAGCTCAGTCTATGTTATCCCTCAGGAGAATTTCAAGAAAGGTACACATGTAGAAATAGGAATGAACAAGTGGAAGGAGCGACTTATGCGAACTTTTCACTCTTTCCACTTATTCACAGATGGATCAAAAACGACTGAAGGAGTGGGAGCTGCTATGTTTTGCTCGGAACTTGATATCCAGCAGGGATACTGATCCCCCAATTTCTGCAACATCTTTTAGGGTGCTATGAAAGCAATAACTGCTTCAACGACTAAGTCACTTTCTGTGCGGGAATGCAGAATTAAAATGGATGAACTTTGCACAAATAGACAAGTCACCATTTTCTGGGTTCCGGGACATAAGAGGATAAGTGCGTCATTGGTGCATCCATCCCTTGGTGTTTTGAAGGCGAAGATATACTAAAATCATGCTCCGCCAATACAGTATTAACACCACCAATTATCTCCTATCGCTCTCAAGAGAAGACTGCAGGTTAATAGTTGGGGTACTTACAGGACATTGTCTCACACCTGCTCATGCGGTCAATATGCGTCTGGTTCAAAACGACTCGTGTGTAGCCTGCAATAAAAACAATGCTAGGGAAACCCTAGAAAACCTATTTTGTCATTTATTTTTATCGTTTGTTATAGCTTTTTTAAAAAATTACTCGTCAATACTCTGCAGAGTTGCCAATTGGAATAAAATTTGATACTTGTATCTAAAAAAGTGTCAACTCAAAAAATTAAAACAAAAATCAGGAACACTTTTATTACACTTGTATTAATTCGGCAGATCGGTTTCAAATATATTTTGTTGCTTTAAAATATTGGTGAACTTTAAAGTAAAGCTGACGTTATATGAATCAAATAGATAAGTGGGACCTTTCAACGCGAAAATGCCTCGAAAACCTCAAAATACTGGCATACGAGCATACCGCTCCATAATTTCGAATGATAGGATATATTTATTTTGTTAAAGTAAGGCTTAATTTTTCAATATTATTACTGAAATGCTACTTTTGATTTAAATACAAAACTAGTAACAAAGTTATCATCGTATATGCCGAAACCGAAATACTATATATCATTAAATACAGAAATTTGCTTATTTGAGTATATTTCTGCCATATTTAGTACACATATTCGAAAAATTCAGTGGCGGCAATGAAAACATTGTTAAAAAAATGATATTAAAAAAAACGGTAAATTTTAGCTGACCATGTATAAATCGATTTTTTTTAAATTAACTATTAAATGATAACAGGATTCAACTTCGCAAATCATTGATTAATTTTTGTCTAGACACTCGTTTTTTTTAATCGTGCTTATGTGTGGTAGATTACAAATACACACGCATTCAAATACAATTGCAAAATTGTCCATAGGCTGTCAACTTTTGACTTTAAAATTTTTTCACGCAGAGCAGATAGGTTAGTGTCAATATATAAGTATTATATACATATATAATAGAACAGCTTCTTTCCATTAATTTACTTTTCTCATCCCATCGAACGTGCGTGCACACCTCTGAGTTACATGTTTTTTTGATT
This sequence comes from Suillia variegata, assembly GCA_949127995.1. Lineage (NCBI taxonomy): Eukaryota > Metazoa > Arthropoda > Insecta > Diptera > Heleomyzidae > Suillia > Suillia variegata. The sequence goes on from OX421843.1 coordinate 23,531,323, forward strand.
CTGTAATGTTCTTACCTTGCTCCGAAGTAAGTTGCTTTTCTGGCATCCGTAGCATAGCTGCATTTAAGGTAGTTGGATCCGATCTGCCTTTTGTATTAAAAGCATATATCGACAACATGTACAAACTGCCAGGTGATAAAGCCGAAATTGTGAATCTTGGGACTGTTGACGTTATATTGGCTCGTATTTCCTGCAAACCATTAAAAATAATACATCATTATTATGAACACAAGTCATAGAGGTGAGTATTTTAAATTCAGTGCAACATATAATATCCAAATTTTTCTGATTTTCAAAGTAATATTACAATTACAATTCAACGAACATTCGGTACGTGCACTTGCACGTGGCAAAGAGTATAATGAACTTCCACTTTCGTTGGGGTAAAAAATCTAGAAAAAATTAGTTCTTTAGATATCCAGTTCATATTTAGTATTAACATCTTGTTCTACGAGGTGGTCCGATAAGTACTTAGCATACGAACGAAAAACGAAAATTTTGGATAAATTGCTATTTATTTTTTAACATAGTTTCCTATTAGCTCGATACACTTGACGCGGCGATGCTCCAACTTATTTAACGCGTCTAAAAATACGTTTTCTCAAGGTCAAAGTAGGCCTCCAGCATGCGGTGAGGCTAAGTCCTTATCGGACCACCGGATACCAATGAAACTATTAAATGTTATTAAGTTCAATATCAGACAAGATAATGTTACAGGACAAATCACTAATGAACTTCCTAGAAAAGCTCTTTCAAAATAAACTCAAAATTTATTCGCCACTGACAATTTATATACAGTATTTATATATAAAATTGTTCTATTGCAGATAATATGTAACGTTTTTATGTTAAGATAAAACTACTAACCAAAATTGGGTGCGATCCGATAAGAACAACGCCCACTTATAAAAGAGACATGTAACTGAAATGGTGGATATACAATATATATATATACAATATATAAAACGCAGTTTTTTTGCGGATTTCTGATATTTTTATTAAATTATAAAGATGACTTTTTGCGATTAAGTATGGAATAGAATATCCGGCATATGCCCCCCCCCCGCGGCTCTGGCGGCAACACGATACAGCTTTTATTTTGTAAATAAAGCAATGGGCAAATTAAATTTATTTAATATATGTTAGTAAAAAATTCACACGAATACTATATACGAATGCAATTTCTTAATTATTTTTTCCAACCGCAGGTATTTTTGTTGGATGGGGAATTAATGTTTAGGTCCATTGTCAGCTTCTTCCATAGTGCATCTTTTTTTAGTTTGCCGCCCTTAGCAAATTCTCTGGTACTCCTCTATTAATTTTAGGTGTATTGTATCATGTGCAGAGGTTTTGTGCTTTCTTCACTTGAAAAATGTTTTTTACCTAATTATTACACATTTCTTTTATTATTTTTTTCTAATTTATTTAAAGCTTCTCTGCTAACGATATAAATTAAAATTGTTTTTGTGAAAATGGAACCTGAAACACCAAAATATAAATTCGATGAGAATTTATTTCAATTTGTTGCGGAAGGGAAATTCAGAGTTGAAAATAGTTTTTGAAAAAGATCAGTTGATGATGGATTACTTTGTACGGAATGTCGATAGTCGGAAATGCAGGTAGTATATATAATTGCGGATTGCGTTTATAAGAGGCATTGTTTGTGTATTGGAGATGGTAGGTGTTATGTATGACATTTCACTTTCTTCTGTGTTTTTTTTTATCTATTTGGAATCGCTTTGCTACTTTAGAGTGCGACGAATCAGCATCGCTAGCGTTTGTCAAGAGCTTCAACAGTTTCATGAAAAGACCACGACTCCCATTTATCCACCATATACTGAAAAATTCACCAGGTTTCGTATATTGCTCATGACTTTAACCTGTCTCTTACCGTTGTTAGCACATGCATTATGGATCTGTCTTTGCTATTGGCATTTTTTCCAACCAGATGCATGTAACCGATATCTTCTGTAAGAAAACAGATTTTTAGTGATCCAGGTAATTCGATGACAATTTTTAGGAGCTCTTCAATATTTTCTTTCTCCTTTACTTTGAACAGTAACTGGTTCTTTTGCGCACTTTAATAGCAATTATTTAAGTTTCGTACTAACTTGAGTTTTATATCTATCAACTGTCAAGTTAGTACGAAATTTGAAAAAATTTAGTTTTTTTTTGGTTTTAAATAAATCTAAAGCGACACGCACCCTGAGCCCGATCTGAGACGGTTCATTTTATGGCACAATTTCTCATAAGTACTGGGCTTACTATTTTTTAATAAGTATTATTTACTCCTTGCTTGGAGAATAAGAGTTCACATACCAAACTTTAACTCTATAGTTCTTAAACTACTACTGTAATCGCTGGGACAGACAGACGGATTTTTATATTATATCTATTTAGACAAAAATGTTACAATATATTATTATAAATTAATGAAAAATAGTTAAAATAAACTAAAATTGAAAATAAAAACAAAATAACAAATTAAAAAAATTAAACTTAACCCATTGTAGAAATTATTAAAGGAATACCAAAATTTATATTTTTTATTAAAATCATTTTGGTACCTTTACCTGTGATCCGATCCGATCGGAAGCCGAATATTTGGTTTCGGCCAAATGTCGGATTCTGTCGGACCCTACTATTTACATAGTTTTGTGAAGTTTTACTTTGACACTTTTTGTATGTAGTATGATCATCGAAAAATCACGGTCCATCATTTGATCAGAAAATGTACGCTCAGATTGGGATGAATCATTGTGGAATCAAGACGTATATTAACCATTAAAATTTAGATCTGTCTTCATTTTCACTTGCTACCGAATTCTAGAAAAATTCATTTTTAAAAAATAAAAAACAAGAATTATCTTTGGAAACTCACGTAGCTTCCGCCATTTTACAAATACCAATATTTTTATTTTGAACAATAAATAAATGATTAAGTAATATATGTATTGGTGTCCAAATGAATTGTAAAGTACCAAATTGAATAAATATTCCTCATATATAGAAATCAGTTGTTTTTTATTTATTTAATGTTCACATAAAAAAACACAAAATATAGGGTGCTCCATCTTTTATATGTATATTTCTTCTTCTTTATATGAAGCGGTTAAAGTCATAGCGGTGTGAGTCCATTTTTCTTAAATTTGAGATAATTGCATAAATTCAATCTACATGAGTACTTTTATCTTGAAAATTATTATTATTCACTAAGTGGGGTAACTTTAAGCCTTCTAAATGACAACCTCCTTTTTTACTGTAAGCGAATTTATGATTTTGTTGAAAGTCATAGTGGTGTAAGTCTATTGAAATTATAAGTAAAATAACTCGTAAATATCCATCACAAAAAAACTTCAAGTATAAAAAAATTTGCACAGCAGAAATTCATTTCCATTTCCATTGAGTGGTGTAAGTTCCATCCATTTTTATTATATTCAAGTTCGAAACTAAACATTGATTTTTAAATATCAATATTTTCGTTATAAATTGAACTTTTTATTGGTTTATATAAGTTGATTAGTTCAAATTTAAAACAATGAGTATTTGTATATTTATGATATTTTTTCTATTTTGTAATATAATTTTTTATTCAAACATTTTATTCAAAGACAAATAAAGTGAAATTATAAAGATAATAATAAACGTTTAAATTAATATTATCGACCTTAAAACTGGCACTTGATTGTTGCACCTGCAAGTTTGTACGCAATATTCTCAGCGTCAACAAAATTTAAATATCCATCGTCTATTTCATGATCGCTGTGAATTACTAAATTTTAAAAATTGGTGTTAAATTTGAGGCAAATATGGAAGAATAACGATCATATCTTTTTTTTTTTGCAGCTGCAACACATCTTATTTGGGCGTATATAATTCCAAGTAATATCTTTTTAAATGCGATTGTTCTTCCTACTTTATCTGGTTTTATATTCAAAACTGAAAATGGTTTGACTTTCTTTACATGAAATGATATAAATCTTGTTTAATTCTTATCCATTGCATTTTTAGCCAGTTGACCTTTTGATTATCCGTATTGGTTGATCTTCGTTTGATGTGTTTCTAAAAATTTTCTACTGAATTGAAGTCGATTCTTGTAATTTTTGAAGTAAAATTGTATTATGTTTTTGTGACATTGTAATAACCCAATACCAATCTACGATTTTTAGCAAAAAAATCAATAGAACTAAAATCTGCATCGTTTGGTAGGTGCGAATGTCCACTTACCATAAATTTATTTGGTTTTCGTTGCTATATAGTAATTTAATCATTGCTAGGACGAATTTCAAATTACTTTTGCCCAGTGCATGAGACATGAGAAGAATGTGTATTTATATGTTTTGTTACGCACGATCCTATTTCCTGTAATCCACGTCACGCAAAAGTTTTATTCTAAACGTACATATATACTTGTCCACTTCATAGTCCGTGACATCCTAAATTGTAAACATACATATTTCCGATGTTTAAATTATTGCCTTTTCCAAATCAAATGTAAAGGCATAGAAAGAATCGTAGATCTTTGGCCATTCTGTATCTTGCTTAAAGAAATCACGGGCAGCCTCTGCATTTTGCAAGTGGATGGTACAAGGTGGCGCAAAAGAAATCACCCTATTGGAAGATGCTCTCATTTTTGCAAATGGCCGCCAATGTCAAATCTGTTTTGACATTTGTGGACTAGACAGATACAGAATACAAGTGAATAAGCCATGGAGCGATACACTCCCCAAGAACGCGGAATAATTGTGTCTATTTTTTTGCGTAACAATTCGTCTGTGGTGTTGGCGCAGCGCGAATTCCGTCGCCGATTTCCCGGCCGTCCGACACCGACTGCGCAAACACTGCGCCGTTTAGCCACTAACCTTGAAGAGTATGGGACCACACGAGACGTTGCCAATAGTGGCCGGCCCCGGAGCGCCCGTTCTGCCGAGAATATCGCCGCTGTAGCCGAGGACGTCGAAGTGAGGCCCGAAACATCGACCAGACGACGTGCCACGCAATTGGGCCTCAGCCGGCGGTCCCTGCAACGAATTTTGGTGAAAGATTTGAACATGTTCCCCTACAAAGTTCAGTTCGTGCATCAGCTGCTGCCTGCCGACCGCCAAACGCGCGTAGCTTATGCCCAAGCTATCCTCAATCTCGACACCGAAGTGGACGATTTTTCGACAAAAATCATAATGAGCGATGAGGCTCATTTTCACCTCAGCGGGTACGTGAACAAGCAAAATTATCGCTTCTGGGGAACCGAAAATCCGCGAGTGATGCACGAGAAACCATTACACCCGCTCAAAGTGACTGCGTGGTGCGCTGTTCACGCTGGAGGAGTCATCGGGCCGAACGCCGCGGGTCAAACGACAACAGTGGACGGTGCGCGCTATAGGGCAATGTTGACCGAGTTTTTTCTGCCCGAACTGGACGAATTAGGACTGGTGGACATGTGGTTCCAACAGGACGGAGCAGCAGCACACACTGCGCGAGCCACAACCGACATTCTGAAGGCCGCGTTTCCGGGTCGCTTAATTTCGCGTTTTGGCGATTTGCACTGGCCCGCCAGATCGCCCGATTTAACGGTCCCGGACTTATTTTTATGGGGTTTTTTGAAGTCTCGTGTTTACATCAACAAGCCTGAGACCTTGGAAGCCCTCAAGGAAAATATCCGACACGAATGCGAGAATTTATCGCCCGAAACTCTCGCCGAAGTGATGGAAAATGCCATAAAACGAGCCCGTATGGCAATCAATTGTGACGGCGCCCATTTATCCGATATCATCTTCTCGACTTAACACAATTAATTCTAAAGGTCTAAATAAACATAATCAAAAAACAGAATCGAAGTTTATTATTTAGAAAAAAATAAGATCCAAACAACATCGGATGATTTCTTTTGCGCCACCTTGTATGTGCATTTTCTTTTTAAAATTTAAGGTTTTTTTTTTAAGGATGCATTTTTTAAACTGTACGCATCACACTTTGCGGTTGTATCCTTTGCAGGAGTATGCAAATGTAAATTAAAATCATTGTTAAAAGTACGTCGGTAAATAGGTTCTTTCATTTTAATTAATATTTTTTCTTCGCAAAATTCTTTGTACAAATTGTACATGACGCGAATATTTAATGAAGAAAGTAAGTTTTTTTTGTTTTGATTTTTATTCCTTGTATAATGTGACTGATACGATGGAAAGAACGCAATATGCTCTCTCACAGCAATTATTGCCTGTATTGCTATTTTATTTCCTGGAACATGCATTCCTCGATCGTCTGATCCCGGTTTTTACCTTGCTTTATTTTGTTTAAAGCTCGTGTCAGTCGTCCTTAATAAGTTTGAAAAGTTGTAAGAAAGTATGACTTGCGTACTACTTGGTGCTCACCATTGCCATATATCCGGTAAATATTAGAGGACAATTTTAAAAATCGGCGTGCATTCCTAACGCGTCGTCTTTTCGCAAAAACTAGTTTTCGAGATTATTTAGAAATCCTGACAGAGCATCTGCGAGTGCAACCACAATCAGTATTATTAAATTTTTTTGCTTCTATCTTACCGCCCCTTGCACTATAATATTCGAAACCAAAATTTCGTTTCCTTTTTTTTCCGCCGCTTTGCTTTCACTATGTTGGCGCTTTTTTGGTCGGGTGGGCAACTCTTCATCATAATCGGTGGAATCTTCACTTTCTTCGTCTAAAAACAATCCTAAGTATTTTTAAAGATCTCAAACTTAAAAACCGATAAATAATTTGTATACCATTCGCCACGTGCAAATGCACGTACCGAATGGTATATTGAGTTTGTTCTTCCGTTTGTAACGCCCAGAAGGGGGCGTGGTAGGTATGACAAAGTATATATATAAATGATCAGCGTCGGATTCTGAGTCGTTTTAACGATGTCCGTCTGTCTGTCTGTCCGTCCGTCTGTCCCAGCGATAACAGCCGTAGTTTAAGATCTATCGAGCTGAAATTTGGCATGCCGAGGCTAAGTTCGAAGGTGGGCAAGATCGGATCAAAACTTCTACCCCCTCCCAAACAAACCACCCCTTTTTATACAAAAAAAAATTGATTAAAATAGTTCTAGTGCAGATATCCTCTTCAAATTCGATAGTTTTCACTTTAGTAGTAACAAAAAACTGCTCACTAAAAATGGGCGTGATCGGATAAGAATCACGCCCACCTAACATACAAACCACCACTTTCCATTCGAAAAAAAATTATTAAAAATAGCTACAGCGTAGATAACCAGTTCAAATTCGGTATTTAGCACTTTGGTAGAAACACAAAATTACTAACCAAAAAAAGGGCGTTATCGGAGAAAAACAACGCCCACTTATAATAGTGACATGTAGCACTTATGTGCTAAAAAAAACACGTTTTTGGTGTCACTGAAATGGCGAATGCGAGCTTCGACATAGCCGAAGTTAATTCTCTTACTAGTTTTAAGTAATAATATTTAAAATCAGGTGCAAAATTGATTTAGTATTCTCAATGTAATGAAATTTCAATCCTTTTTTAAAATTACTTTGTTTACTATTTTTTAAACACAACATTTAATGTTAGTTTATGATACTTAATATTATTGCATATGTTATTAAATAAATTTAATGAAAATACATAAGGTTATATACTTCTTTTTAGTGTTAGCTTATTTATGCTTCATCGGAAATAAAAAAAAAAACAATAAAGTTCGTTCAATATTCTTTAAATTTTTTGTTAGTCTTCATTTTTGGGGGTAGAAATATTCAATGATCTTTTGAATTAATTTTTTTGAAAATGTTCATAATTTATCTTACCTGAAGTGCTTGACTCTGGAATCCAATCTTCTTCGCTATCACTAAAATCTAACTCACCCATTGTTAAAGCAATAAAAAGCAAAAATATAACAAAGTTAAAAAAATTTCAGTGTTCAAGCTGTTGCTTCGAATAAGCCCTGTGCCAAAGTACCCAAATAAAATTATTTAACGCTTTTAGATTTATCCAAAAAAAACTGCCATTACATTAAAATTACTTCGGAAAAGTCGAAATAAATATAAAAATTGTTTAATTACAATAAAGATGCGCATCCTCTGGTTTGTACTACAAAAACAGGGTGCAATGAAAACAAACACAAGCGAAATTGACTAATCTAGCAAAGCAAGTCAATCACACAAATTATATAATATAAACCATTTCTGATTTTGATTTTGTACTTCACTTATTTTTACATTGATATTCAGCGAAATAGTTAAAGAAAACTACATTGCATTATTTCACGCTAAATATTTATAAACTAATAAAAAGTTCAATTCATTACGAAAATTTGGTAATACGTTGTTTAGTTTCGAACTTATTCGACTTTGAAAATAATAAAAATGGATGGGACTTGCACCACTGTGTCTTTCAACGAATTCAAAAGAACTTTAAAAAGCAATAAACCTCAGAATCAAAACACTTACAAATACATTGATCTACATTTTAATATAATATTAGAATAGTGTAACATTAAAACATATTATATACTAGTACAAATTTATTCGGTTCAAATTTTTTTATTGCTGTTAATGTTGGGAGTAAATCAAATGAGTTATAATTGACATATCGTCGAATTAAATATCACTTCAGATGCAATAAAGTTTTGTAAAAATACTGCAATAATCATGGTTTAAAAATAATTGCCATAGAATTAATTCTGGAAGTTTTTATAAAAGGCTATAATGAAAATGTGACTTACACCACTATGACTTTAACCGCCTCATATATAAAAATGAATGTATCTTTCTATCTTTGTACCATATGCGCATATAAACAATTGATCATATTACGATGAAATTTTAGAAGTTGCTGTACTCACGCCTGGTTTGCCACGCCCACCCATTACGCCTATAATTTCTAGAATTAAGTAAAAATATTTGATTATTTCGCTAATATTGCTCCTATAAATCTGAAATTCGGTATCTGAGTTTGTATATGCATTGTCGACAACTTCCCAAAAAATGAGAATGGTTGGATCAATTTAACGCCTACTTAAAAAAAAAAAACGATAACATTGCTAATATTGCTTCTAAAAATTTTGTATCTGAGTTTATATAAATAGTGTCGACAAGTTCACTAAAAATGGGTGTGGTTGGATCAATATAATCCCACTTTTAAAAACAAGGGTGGATTAATTTTACGCTTACCACCATTGCTCAGAAACTTGATGCGTTATATAAAAAATATATAACGGGATACACCGGAAAAATAACAGGATATACAAAATCTGTCACGCCCACAATTTGTTAAATTAAGTGAAAATATGCGATGACATTGCTAGTGTTGTTTCTAAAAATTTGAAATTTTGTTTCTGAGTTTGTATGGTTACTGCCGATAATTTCACCGCAGTAGCTCAGACCGGTAGTAGCTATAACGGTGAGTACCGGGAAGTTCCGCCAACATTTTATTTTTGTAAGTGGCACCGCAATGCTTTCTTCGCTAGTATATATACAAATGGTAATTTACCAATATTAAATTTTTATAAGAATATCTTTAATAGGTTTTTGTCAATATATTTTAATTTTGTTTTTATTTTTATTAAGAACATTAAGTTTTAGGCAAATATTAGAAAAAGTACAAATAATTTTTTTTCAATAACGAAAGGGGTAAGTGAGTGGAGGTGTTAAGAATATTTAAATGGTTTGTTTATTTATTTGTTTATTGTATTTATGTTATTCTTGCACAAAAGTTTAGTAACTTAAAACACTAGTCACAATAAATTCCACTGTGCAACACCAAAAATTATCCTAAATGATTCCAACGCGAATTTAAAGTAAACATTCAAAGGCCAAAACCCAAAAAAATTTTGCAAAGTTAGCTCGTATTTTGTTTATGTTTTTTTTTTCAGTTGGCGTGATGGTTCCCAATATAACTTAAAAAACAGTTATACGAGATGTGTTCAAAAAGTAAGGTGTCTTTTCAATTTCGCAGATAATTCGATTATCGATTTTTTAGTTTTGTAATGTTGGTACACTCGTCACGATCATATCTTTACAGTTTCAGCTATATAGCATGTTTAGTTTGTTTGTAAGAGGTATAATGGTTAGAAGTGTTTTGCGTGCTCGGCGATTTTCTGCTGGCTCACCTGGGCTCTGGTTTCGGAACAAACTTCGCTGACACACGTCTCATGCCCGAAACGTTCGAAAAAATGTCATGGCACGAGCCAACCGATATGCCAACATTCTCAGGAACTTATTTGATAGTGATTCGATGGTTTTCCAAAACAGTTTTCTTCACTGCTTGAACGTTTTCATCTGTTGTTGACGTGCTTTGGCGTCCAGAGCACGTCCAGAGCACGAGTGAGGCTCGTTATTGGCATCGTCTAGGCCATCTTGTAAGAGTTTGTACCACTTGTAAAAATTTTTATACCATTTGCCGAGTGCAAGTGCACTTACCGAAGGGTATAATGAATTTGTTCTTCCATTGTAACGCCGTAGTAGGTATGACAAAGAATATATATTAATGATCAGCGTCGGATTCTGAGTCGATTTAACGATGTCCGTCCGTCCGTCTGTCTGTCCCACCGATTACAGCCGTAGTTTAAGAGCATTCGACCTAAAATTTGGTATGAGAGCTCCTATTCGACAGGTCAAGGATAAGTTCAAAGATGGGCAAGGTCGGACCAAAACTACTACCTCTCTTCTTTGCATACGATTAAAAAGTTAATTAAAATAGTTCCAGTGCTGATATCCAGTTCAAATACAATATTAAGCATTTTAGTAGTAACACAAAACTCCTCACAAAAAATGGGCGAGATCAGATACAAACCAAACCTTTCCATGCGGAAAAAAAATATTTCTATTGCAGATAATCAATTCGATTTCAATATTTAACAAACCTTTCCATGCGGAAAAAAAATATTTCTATTGCAGATAATCAATTCGATTTCAATATTTAACGTTTTAATGGAAACACATCTACTTATAAAAGAGATATGTAGCACTTATGTGTTAAAAGAAGCACAGTTTTTGGTGTAACTGAAATGAGCTTCGGCATGGCCGAAGTGCCACTGTGCCAATGTCATCATTTTGATAACTGTTAGTTGTCCTTGTGAATATATGATTTAGAAGGATTTAAAAGTAAATCGTTTGATTTATTTTGCTTAAATTTTCATTTGCTCTATAGACAATGTCTTCCAATAGGCCAACCCTATTTGACAAATACAATTGAATGTCGTCAGCATAGGCATGCATTAAAACATTATCTCATACAGAGAAACCGTCATTGACGGATATACAGGGTGGCGCAAAATTAATCACCCTATTGGAAGATGCTCTCATTTTTGCAAATGGCCGCCAATGTCAAATCTGTTTTGACATTTGTGGACTAGACAGATACAGAATACAAGTGAATAAGCCATGGAGCGATACACTCCCCAAGAACGCGGAATAATTGTGTCTATTTTTTTGCGTAACAATTCGTCTGTGGTGTTGGCGCAGCGCGAATTCCGTCGCCGATTTCCCGGCCGTCCGACACCGACTGCGCAAACACTGCGCCGTTTAGCCACTAACCTTGAAGAGTATGGGACCACACGAGACGTTGCCAATAGTGGCCGGCCCCGGAGCGCCCGTTCTGCCGAGAATATCGCCGCTGTAGCCGAGGACGTCGAAGTGAGGCCCGAAACATCGACCAGACGACGTGCCACGCAATTGGGCCTCAGCCGGCGGTCCCTGCAACGAATTTTGGTGAAAGATTTGAACATGTTCCCCTACAAAGTTCAATCCGTGCATCAGCTGCTGCCTGCCGACCGCCAAACGCGCGTAGCTTATGCCCAAGCTATCCTCAATCTCGACACCGAAGTGGACGATTTTTCGACAAAAATCATAATGAGCGATGAGGCTCATTTTCACCTCAGCGGGTACGTGAACAAGCAAAATTATCGCTTCTGGGGAACCGAAAATCCGCGAGTGATGCACGAGAAACCATTACACCCGCTCAAAGTGACTGCGTGGTGCGCTGTTCACGCTGGAGGAGTCATCGGGCCGAACGCCGCGGGTCAAACGACAACAGTGGACGGTGCGCGCTATAGGGCAATGTTGACCGAGTTTTTTCTGCCCGAACTGGACGAATTAGGACTGGTGGACATGTGGTTCCAACAGGACGGAGCAACAGCACACACTGCACGAGCCACAACCGACATTCTGAAGGCCGCGTTTCCGGGTCGCTTAATTTCGCGTTTTGGCGATTTGCACTGGCCCGCCAGATCGCCCGATTTAACGGTCCCGGACTTCTTTTTATGGGGTTTTTTGAATACTCGTGTTTACATCAACAAGCGTGAGACCTTGGAAGCCCTCAAGGAAAATATCCGACACGAATGCGAGAATTTATCGCCCGAAACTCTCGCCGAAGTGATGGAAAATGCCATAAAACGAGCCCGTATGGCAATCAATTGTGACGGCGCCCATTTATCCGATATCATCTTCTCGACTTAACACAATTAATTCTAAAGGTCTAAATAAACATAATCAAAAAACAGAATCGAAGTTTTTTATTTAGAAAAAAAATAAGAGCCAAACAACATCGGATGACTTCTTTTGCGCCACCTTGTACTAAATAAAAGCGGTCCAAGAACAGATTCTAGCTCTGGTGTCCTAGTCATTACATTTTCAAAATTTTAAAACCTATTACCTACTTAAACTCGATGAAATCTACCTCTTAATTTCAATGCATTTTCAGAAAAACCAAATATTATTTTTAGTTTATAACACAAAATATTATGATTAACACAATCAAATGCCTTTGAAAAATCTAGAAAGCATAGTAATGTAATGTGACGTTGATCAAATTGAATCTGAATATCATGTAGTATTTTCAAAATAGCCGTAGTACAGCTATGACCAGGACGAAATCCAGACTGAAATGGAGCAGACTATTATCCAATATGTGCGTAGAGATTTGTTTCGACATTATTAGTTTACAAATTTTTGACATTGGGATAATTGTCGCCAATTTCCAAATATTGGGTTGTCGAAAAAGTCTTTTCGTATTTTGTCAATAGATGTTGTTGGAGTCGTCTATCTCCAGTGCTACCAATCACATTGTGTCATACCATATGGTGTTGAACAGGTGACATTTTAAGCTTCATTTAAGCAAAAAAAGAATTACATTCGGAGAAGTTGAAAAAAAGTTACAGCTGTTCAAAAATGAGTGAAAATAATGAAGAAATTCGCTATATATTGAAATTTTTTTATAAAAAAGGGAAGAATGCCACGCAAGCCACCAATGAAATTTGTGAAGTTAACGGAGACGATGCTGTCTTCGTGTTCACAACAATGGTTCGCTCGCTTCCGTTCTGGAAATTTCGATGTGAAAGATGCACCTAGCTCTGGTCGACTTATCGTTGGAAAAGTCGATGAAATTATGGAAAAGATTGACCAGGACCGTCACATAAGCAGCCATGACATCGCCAAGGAACTAAACATTCATCATCAAACGGTTTTGAACAATTTAAAAAAGGCTGGCTACAAAAAGAAGCTCGATGTTTGAGTACCACATGAATTGTCTGTGAAAAATTTAATGGACCGAATTAACATCTGCGATTCTTTGCTGAAACGAAATGAAATCGAACCATTTCTGAAGCGAATGGTAACATGAGACGAAAAGTGGATCAAATACGACAGTAATGTGCGAAAAAGATCATGGTGCAAGCGTGGTGAAGCTCAACAAATGGTCGCAAAGTCAGGATTGACGCCTCGAAAGGTTATGCTGAGTGTTTGGTGGGATGGGATTGGAAAGGAATCATCCACTATGAGCTGCTCCAGCCTGGTCGAACGATTGATTCTACACTTTACTGTCAACAACTGATGAGATTGAAGCAAGCAATCGAAAAAAAAACGGCCTGAACTGATCAACAGAAAGGGCGTCGTCTCCCATCACGACAACGCTAGACCACACACATCTTTGATGACTCGGCAAAAACTGAGAGAGCTTGACTGGGAAGTTTTGATGCATCCACCATATAGCCCTGACCTTGCACCATCGGACTACCATTTGTTTCGGTCAATGCAGAACTCCCTTACTGGAGTAAAGTTGGCTTCAAAAGAAGCCTGTGAAAATGACTTTTCGCAGTTTTTCGCCGAGAAACCACAAAAGTTTTTCACTGATGGAATAATGTCTCTAGCGGAAAAATGGCAAAAGGTGGTCGACCAAAATGGTACATATTTGGTTCAATAAAGTCTATTATAAATATAAAAAAAAATGTGTTGAACTTTGGTTAGAAATACGAAAAGACTTTTTCGACAACCCAATATTTGGGTAACATGAAAAGGTTAAACAATGATTGATTATATGCGTCATATTGCGAACAATAAACGGTAGTAATATCTTAAGAAACCGTATGGATATTTCATCGGCTCCCACTGCATTTGATTTAATTTTTCTTTAACAGTTGAAAATTCAAAGCAATTTATATCAGACAGACAATGGACAGACAAGAAAAGGTACTTTGTGTTTTGCTAAAAAAAAATTATTTACTAAGTTTGGGTCAAGCTTGTATTCTTCAAAAGTTATCTTATGAACTCCAAATTTACGCAAGTTTTTCCACACATCTTTAGGAAGAAGTTTATTATATAATTTAATTGTTGGGGAAAAATCTGCATTCCAACATTACTATTTTCACAACAAGATAAAAGATAATGATCAGAGACGATATTAGATCAAAAAGCAACATAACAGACTGATCAGAAATAACTAATATATCAAGAAAACTAAGACATACATTATTTTAAAAACGAGTTGGAATAGTATTATTTACAAGAGACAGTCCAGACGCTTCATTATTGTCAAGTAATTTTTCAAAAAGGCTATATTTAACAAGAAGATTAACATTACGAAAAATCAAAATCAGTCAGGGAAGTTAAATCACTAAAATTCATTTCTGAACTTTTACATTTATTAGGGTTACACGTATGAAATTAATATCTTGGTGCTAATGTCAGATATTTCAATATTTATATACTCAACTATTTAAAGATTTATTCACAATTTTAACATTTAAATTGAATTAACAATAAATACAACGGTCACTTCTAAATAATTTAAAGTTTTTTTTATTATAGTAGCAGTCATCAACATTTCTATTGAACTGAGTCTCACCTATGCATATCACATCCACGTTCAAGTTCTCAAAAACCGTTTTTATGTTATCAAGTTTATAGACATTTAAGCTCCTCGCATAGAAACTTTTCTATCTATTACTTAATATATCTAGAAGAATCATCACACTCACGCCACTGGCATCCCTACTACCCATCAAAGAACTGAGAAAAATATAAGTAAATAATACAAGGTGGCGCAAAAGAAGTCATCCGGCCTTCAGAATGTCGGTTGTGGCTCGTGCAGTGTGTGCTGTTGCTCCGTCCTGTTGGAACCACATGTCCACCAGTCCTAATTCGTCCAGTTCGGGCAGAAAAAACTCGGTCAACATTGCCCTATAGCGCGCACCGTCCACTGTTGTCGTTTGACCCGCGGCGTTCGGCCCGATGACTCCTCCAGCGTGAACAGCGTACCACGCAGTCACTTTGAGCGGGTGTAATGGTTTCTCGTGCATCACTCGCGGATTTTCGGTTCCCCAGAAGCGATAATTTTGCTTGTTCACGTACCCGCTGAGGTGAAAATGAGCCTCATCGCTCATTATGATTTTTGCCAACACCACAGACGAATTGTTACGCAAAAAAATAGACACAATTATTCCGCGTTCTTGGGGAGTGTATCGCTCCATGGCTTATTCACTTGTATTCTGTATCTGTCTAGTCCACAAATGTCAAAACAGATTTGACATTGGCGGCCATTTGCAAAAATGAGAGCATCTTCCAATAGGGTGATTTCTGTTGCGCCACCCTGTATATATTGTATTAAATAAATAATAGCAATCATATCTGTACAAACATAAAATAGAGTTTAAAAATAAACATTAAAATTAAAGAAAAAAAATAAAATTTTTAAATATTGTATAATAACACAAATTAATTATTAATGTATTACTGTGTTTGATGAAGTCGTTGCTGGATTCGTTTATGTTATTGTTGGTGCTAACAAGTCTACGCTCTCTTTGCTATGAATTTCTACCGACTCTGAATTTTCCTCTACTCGTACAAAAACTCTGCCACGAATTGAAAAGACAGAAGTTAGTAGATTTTGGCGTTTGAGTTGAGTAGAATGGTTCATGATTGCCCGATTTATTTTTTGTGATGCTTTCGTTTACATAAAAAAAACCATCACCGTTGACTCCGATGGCTCCGATGTCAGAGAACATTATTAATCTCTTTTTCTTCTTCTTTTTACAGTAACCATTAACTGATGAGAGCAGCTGATTTCTGTCGTATTGTGTTAATATTTTATTCATGATTGGGGTCCGTTTGTTGTTGTAGTTGTTTGTATGCATACGAAAATCTTGGCTAATAGGAGGAACATGAAGATTAATATAATCACATATCTTAGAAAATACTTGCTTGATATTCTCTTCGTTTGTCTGTGGAATGCCTTAAATTATGATGTCAGTCGCAATCGCATAATTTTGAACCGTCTCAAATTGTTTTTGCATTGCGTCCATATCTGTTGGTTAGTTAAACGATCTTTCAATCGCCGTGACACGCTCATCTCTTTCATTGATCGATGATTAAAAGCTAGTCAACTCGCCGCCAATTCTTGTATGCGTAGAGTAACTCTTTCCTCAGAGCTTTTCAAGTCCTCTCTTAGTTGTACAAGTTCCACAATGCATTCCTTCTGCTTCTCCAATTTCTGCTCTAACAGCTCCATCCATTCTGAAACAGGGGACCGACTGTTTGTGTCTATGCGTCGCTGCTTCGCTAACGTTTGGCGAGGAGGTATATAATTTTGGGCACCGGTTTTGTTCGTGTTGTTGCCATTATGCGTTATTCGCAAATTTATTTTTAAAAAATTCAGAAACAGACAATCCTTCCTTACTAATATTATAAAGGAAGGTATTTATTTATTTATTTATTTATTTATTTATTTATTTATTTATTTATTTATTTATTTATTTATTTATTTATTTATTTATTTATTTATTTATTTATTTATTTATTTATTTATTTATTTATTTATTTATTTATTTATTTATTTATTTATTTATTTATTTATTTATTTATTTATTTATTTATTTATTTATTTATTTATTTATTTATTTATTTATTTATTTATTTATTTATTTATTTATTTATTTATTTATTTATTTATTTATTTATTTATTTATTTATTTATTTATTTATTTATTTATTTATTTATTTATTTATTTATTTATTTATTTATTTATTTATTTATTTATTTATTTATTTATTTATTTATTTATTTATTTATTTATTTATTTATTTATTTATTTATTTATTTATTTATTTATTTATTTATTTATTTATTTATTTATTTATTTATTTATTTATTTATTTATTTATTTATTTATTTATTTATTTATTTATTTATTTATTTATTTATTTATTTATTTATTTATTTATTTATTTATTTATTTATTTATTTATTTATTTATTTATTTATTTATTTATTTATTTATTTATTTATTTATTTATTTATTTATTTATTTATTTATTTATTTATTTATTTATTTATTTATTTATTTATTTATTTATTTATTTATTTATTTATTTATTTATTTATTTATTTATTTATTTATTTATTTATTTATTTATTTATTTATTTATTTATTTATTTATTTATTTATTTATTTATTTATTTATTTATTTATTTATTTATTTATTTATTTATTTATTTATTTATTTATTTATTTATTTATTTATTTATTTATTTATTTATTTATTTATTTATTTATTTATTTATTTATTTATTTATTTATTTATTTATTTATTTATTTATTTATTTATTTATTTATTTATTTATTTATTTATTTATTTATTTATTTATTTATTTATTTATTTATTTATTTATTTATTTATTTATTTATTTATTTATTTATTTATTTATTTATTTATTTATTTATTTATTTATTTATTTATTTATTTATTTATTTATTTATTTATTTATTTATTTATTTATTTATTTATTTATTTATTTATTTATTTATTTATTTATTTATTTATTTATTTATTTATTTATTTATTTATTTATTTATTTATTTATTTATTTATTTATTTATTTATTTATTTATTTATTTATTTATTTATTTATTTATTTATTTATTTATTTATTTATTTATTTATTTATTTATTTATTTATTTATTTATTTATTTATTTATTTATTTATTTATTTATTTATTTATTTATTTATTTATTTATTTATTTATTTATTTTTTCGCGTTTTCACGCTTAAACGGCTGAACCGATTTACTTCAAACTTGAAACATATATCGAGATGGGTCTGGAAGGAATGATAGGCTATATGAAACCTGCCACGCCCACATATTACTCCCGCAAGTAGTCAAATTAAGTCAACAAAAACGATTATTTCACTAATAAAATTCCAAAAAATCTCAAATTTGGAATTTGAGTTGGTATGGTCACTGTCGACAACTCCGCGAAAAGTGGGCGTGGTTAGATGAATTTAACGCCCACTGCCGTAACTTCGGAACGCGATAGTCTACAATGATAAAACTAGGTATGTAGGTGTATGGTGACGAAATCTACCACCTTACAAAAAGTGGGCGTGGTTTTATCAATATAACGCCCACTGCCGTAACTCCGGAACGCGATGGTCTACAATGATAAAACTTGGTATGTAGGTGTATGGTGACAAAATCCACCACCTCACAATAAATGGGCGTGGTGGGATCAATTTAACGCCCACCGCTATATATCAGGAACGCGATGCTCTACGAAGGTGTTTGGACCATCTCAGCAAAACTGGGGTCAATTTAACACCCACCGCCATAACTCAGGAACGTGATGTACTACTATGAAGAAATTTGGTTCTTAGTAACTAAATCTGACCGGAAAGTGCTATTACAATTTTAGTTACATACAAATGCGAATACCGGGGAGGTTAACAGTTGCGAAACTCAGTTTATAGGTACATGGTGACAATAGTCACAAACACACAACGTGGAGTAACGGGAAGTTCTGTATACAAATTGGGTATAAAATTAACAAATTAACCAAATATTCATACAAATATAATTCCAAAAATGGTGAGCTAGGCTGGAAAGTTTATTAATCTTAATTAACACATAAGACTTGATTCTATTAAAAAAGAACCCTGGCACCGCCGGGTAATTGAAGCTAGTATAAAATAAACAAACATTCGTGTTTTGTGATCAGTAGCGTACAGTCGATCTTTGGAGCTATTCGGATTGTGTTTTCCACAGACCTTTTAAGGCTAGTGGAAGTAACGGGATCCGAATAACGGGACGCGCGTTTGCTAACGGGAACAAGCATGAGTCCGCGGTGTGAAATCTTAAATTGTTCACGCGTATTTTGAAAAAAAAGTGTATAAATAGATTTAATTCTATAATTTGTATGGCAATTTATAACTTCGGTTTGGCCAAATAATTCCCTAGTGGATCCACCAACCTTACACATAAGTTGTAAGGGAAAGGTGGTAACTTAAATTCCCAAAAAAAATAAAAATAAACAAACAAACAAACGAAACAGATAATTGAAAGTATAATTAAATTTAATGAAACTCGAACAAACCACATAAAACATATATTAATATGTTATCTGTATATATAAAAATGACTGTATCTATCTATCTATCTATCTATCTATCTATCTATCTATCTATCTATCTATCTATCTATATATCTATGTTCTATATTGGCTTATTCGCATGAAGCGGATTGTAATTATTGTCAAATACGATGAACTCAAAACATTGTAAGCAATGCGGAAATAGCAATTTTTTGTAAACAAATAAATCGTAACCGACTTATAATTACAATCAAGCCGAATATGAATAAGTAAATATAAAGAATTAGGTCAACCAATGCAGAAGCCGCGATCGATTCTCGGTCAAGCTTTTAGTTTTTATTGGCCTAGGTAAGGAGCGGGTTACGAAGAGTAAAACGTAACAGCTGGGCGTTGCCAAAGATAAGTAGGTTTCTTTAGATTTTGATTTGGGTAGGAATTTGAGTCTTCAGTAATTCGTTTAAAGGTTTAGACATTAAAAATTCATTTAACAATATAGTGCACGATTTTTTTTTAATATAAATAAACAAAGTTAAACTAAAATTAAAATAAAACTGGAGTCCGTTATTATCAACATTGAACAACGAGGTTATAGGAAGAAACAAAGTAAAAACTAAAGAAGTCCACGAAGAATCATTTCATTTATACAACATTGGTGCAGCCGGTTATCGAACCAAAGCACTCAGAGGGAAGGAAGAAGGAAATACAAAACAAGAAAGAAATGGATAAGAAATTACTGGTGAGTACGTTTGTGTGTTCGTTATTAATAAAAAACCGAGCGACTGGTGGCGTTCAACTCCTGCTCACCTACGTAGATCATTCTACTAACAAAACAAAAATTTTATCAAGGCAAATTAGGAGTTAAAATAACTATAACTCCTTTTATGCGGGAATTTTGGGAATCAAGTAATAACAACTGTCAATCTTTATAATATTAAATTGTTTTCCCCCACCAGTGGTAAGAAACAATTTATTTATATTAAAGAAACAGTTATTTTTATCAAGTGATTTTCCCCGATCAGTGGTAAGAGATTTTTGAAAGAAAGAAATATTCCATTTGTGAGAAAATATTAATATCGTATTAATATTATTTTTTATTTTTGTGTGAATTTGTCTTTTTTTTTAATATTTCTTGTTGTGAGTTTAGTCGTGTCAGTATTTTTTTTTTTTTTTTTTTGCGAGCTTCTGATTTTCTTTTTAATTAAAATTGTTTGTTGGTTAACGCATATTGCAACATTTACAATTTGACTTTATTTTCTTGTTTCTGTTGGAAAATTGTTTTGTAATATAAAAAGGCTTTAAATTAATTGAAATTATCTCTTATTGAATAAACATAAATTTTTGAAATAACTGTTAAATTTATGAGTGATCAAATTAATTAATGGAAGCTTTAAAATCTGAATATTTACAAGCAAAAGCAGATTTACAAAAAGAACAAGAAGAAATTGTGAGATTTGTTGACAAGTTGTGGTCACTTATTAGACATTTTAGTGAGTCTGAACAGATCTTTTTACATTTAAAGGAAAAATTGAGGGTAAGAAAATTAACAAATTTAGAAGAGGCGGATTTGGCTTTAACTGAATTATTTGAAATTCTGGATAATAAAAATTGTGTATTACACCAAGAGAGAGAGGAATTATTGAAAGATTTAGATAGTTTTAGTAAACAGAACGTGATTTTGAAAAAGTGGTTAGACAAAAATTTAGAGGAAACACACGAATTAGAACGAGAAAACGAACACTATAATTTAAAAAGGATCTGAACATTACCAGATTAGAAGAGGCAAATAATACAATCAGCGTTTTGAATACAAAATTAATTAATCAACATAAGGAGTTTGAAAGGAAATTAGCAGATTTAGCTATGAAAATTAAAAAAACATAAAATTGTAAAACCAACGGACGATTCTAAAATATTCAAAATGAGTTTAGTGAGGATAACAGAAGAGGTAAACAGGGTGGTGCCAATTTTTGATGCTTCGAGGGCACATGATTTGGCATCGGAATTACACAAATTTGCTATAAGTTGTCGTATAGTAGAAAAAGATCTAAAACTAGAAGATCACCCAGTAATGTTAGATTGTATAAAACTCAGATTGTTCGGTGAGGCATATAATCTTGTGAGGTCATTAGAGATAAAATCTTTAGATGAATTAATAAGTTTACTTAGTGGAGCGTATTCAAAAATAACCATTTTGGAAGATGTTCAACAGGAGATACGACAGGCAGTACAGTTGGAAGAAGAGGATATTTCTAGATTTGCGAGAAGACTACGTTGTTTGTTTACTTCTGCAAAAACAATTATAGAGGATCGATATCCAGGTAGAGATTGTTCTATTTTATTAGAAGAAATAAATACTTCAGTAAAAGCATCATTCAGGTTAGGACTTAGAGACTCCACACTTCGACTTCATATAATGAGGTCAAATGCAAAAACTTTAGGGGAACTAGAAATTGAAGCCAACTGCGCACAAGTAGAGTGGAAAAGATGTCATTTCGGTACGTCTTTCAATAATGAAAAATCGGTTATTAATCATATAAACTCTCAAGAGATGTCGCCAACTATAAAAGCTTCTACACACTTGGCACAACAACAGCAAGAAATAACACAGCAGTTGTATACGATGACGTCACAAAACCGACCGAGTGGCAGCGCAAATAAATATGCAACCATCTCTAGGGAAAACGAAGGATCTCAGTTGCAGCGGGATAATGAAGAAACGAAACCAGCTTATCTTTCGGAACCCCATCCATCAGTTCCAATTTGTTCATTTTGCAATAAGGCAGGTCATACACGAGCTAAGTGTTTTAGTCGAGAAAATACTCCTTATTGTAGAGAATGTGGAGAATATGGACACGAACCATTGTAGTCAAAAGAGTAGACATCAGGCAAATCCGCATGACGCAGGCAATGCACAGAACGTACAGCATTCAGGATACGATAACTATAGAAAAAAATCAAAATTATATGCAAAATAAGAAATATGATAATAATGAAAATAAGAATAATGATTATAATAATACTCGAAACCAAAATAGAGGCAATTATAACAATAACGGTCCGAGATTGTGTTTCTTCTGCGATAAAGAAGGACATATGAAAAGCGAATGCGCAGCCAGAAAAACCTTCTTGGAGAAACAGGAAAACTAAATGGTGTGCGGACGTTATCACACGACCGGGATCCCCAAAATACTTTAGAAAATGACAAACGAGAGAATAAATATAAAAACGAGCAAAGTCCGGTCAAGGCAACTTTGAAAATGATGTAACAAAAAATGTTAATAAATTGATGAAAAGTAAAAAATTGATTGAGCAGACGAAAGATGAATTAAATCTGTTTCAGGAGAACCAGGGTACAGAGATAAGTAAACAAATTTTTAAAATTTTTGACTGCCAGGTTAACGCCAGCAGTGAAACAAAAATTGTATAGTAATGCAAGTGAAAGTTTTCATTCATCAACAAAAGACGTTTATTAACTCACATTACTCACTGACACTAGTTTAGTGAAAGCAAATGCCATAAATGATTTTATTGACAAGGATGAAGGTGATATAAAGGATTTGAGCGGAGCTTTTGGAGGACAGGTTACCACATCCGGCTCCATTCAGATTTGTCAATCAGATTGTTCTGATTTGATTTCTGATTTCCATGTAGTAAACTTACGCCAAGGCATACCGGCAGATGGTATACTGGGTAGGGATAACTTATGGAATTAATCGGTTATAAATAAAAAAAAATTCTCATTGAAGAGATGGAAATCATCATATTGCAATAATAAAGTAAATTCAAAATCGCGTACGGTAACGGTAGTACCGATGAAAATAAAATCGCGTACGGTAACGATTTTACCGATGAAAGTAAGAATGAAAATTTTAACTTTGGTGATCCATAATCAAGAAATATCACCAAGTGTTTATTTAGCCGAAACAAACAAGTACAGAAATTATTACATGATGGTATAATCTCACCGAGTATTTCGCCATGGAATTCACCACTTTTGTTGGTACCTAAAATAAGTGGTAAAGATGGTCTGAAAAATGGAGATTAGTCATCGACTACAGAAAACTAAATGAAGCGACAATTATGCAAGTTTTTCCCATTCCTAGAAAAGAGGAAATTCTAGAGCAGTTGGGACATAGCCGGTATTTTTCTACGCTAGATTTAGCGAGTGGCTACCATCAGGTGATTATGGATGAGGGCGACAAAGAGAAAACAGCCTTTAGCACAGGGCTTGGGCATTTCGAGTTTAAAAGAATGACATTTGGTTTAACAGGGGCACCAGCCACTTTTCAAAGAATCATGAATCACATTCTTACATGGTTAGAAGGGATAGAATGTTTCGTATACCTCGATGACATTGTCATTTATGGGCGTAATTTGGAAGAGCACTCCATGAGGTTGTGTAAGGTCCTCGAAGCATTACGGAAAAATAATTTGAAACTAAATACAGAAAAATGCAATTTTCTGCGTAGAGAGGTAGTTTATTTAGGACATAAATGTTCGGCAGAAGGAGCGCTACCTGATCCTGCCACGGTGGAAAGTGTGAAAAATATTCCACCACCAAGGTCTCGTAAACAAGTACAAGCTTTTTTGGGACTGGTTAATTACTACCGTAAATTTGTGCCCGTATTGGCAAAGATGGCCTTACCAATTAATAAATTGTTAAGAAAAGACGTACCGTTTAAATGGACAGAAGACTGTCAAAATTCGTTTGAAGAATTAAAAAAGGCGATAATTTCACCGCCTATATTAATATATCCTGATTTTAATGAAAATTTTTATTAACGACAGACGCAAGTAACGAAGCATTAGGGGCGGCTTTGTCCCAGGGAGTCGTGGGAGAAGATAGACCAATTGCATTTGCAAGTAAAGCTTTGAATGATGCTGAGAAGAGATATTCTACTATTGAAAAAGAATTGTTGGCAATAGTATGGGCTACAAAAAATTTTAGACCATATCTTTTGGGACGACATTTTGAGGTATATACCGATCATCAACCTTTAAGAGGAATAGCAAATTTAAAGGACCAAACGTCCAGATTAGCACGATTTAGACATAAACTGTCAGAGTATAATTTTGAGATAATTTATAAACCAGGCAAACGAAACCTTAATGCCGACGTATTAAGTAGAATAGTTAGAGAAAGAGATGATAATACTAAAATAGCCGCCGTAGAGACGAGGCTACAAAAATGAGATAGATTAGAAATAGAGAATGCACAACCGGTAGAAATTTACAATACCGACGGAGAAAATAAAACGGTGCTTGACACAAGCACTGATGACGGTAGAGTTGAAAATAATAAAATTTTAGCCGAAAATATAAAAATTTTAACCGATCAAAAACAAATTGAGACAATATTAAAAGATTATCACAATTTACCATTGTGAGGTCATCAAGGTGCATTGAGGACTTATTTGAGAATACGAGAAAAATTCCGTTGGAAAGGAATGTAAAAACAAATAAACGAATATGTTCGGAGTTGTTCAAAATGTCAGTTAAACAAGAGTTCAAAACTGACAAAAATGCCTATGGTAGTAACCGATACACCGCAACGTCCTTTTGAGAAGTTGTACATGGACATGGTAGGACCCCTACCGGAAACAACTTCAGGCAATAAAAGTATTTTGACTTTTCAAGATGACTTCTCAAAATATATGGCATGTATTGTCATACCTGACGCGGAAGCAAGTTCGGTTGCCAAAGCTTTTTACGACGAGATAGTTACTCGCCATGTCATTCCTAAAATGTTGATTACCGACAACGGTACCAATTTCATTTCGGAATTATTCTCTAACGTATGTAAAACGTTAGGAATAAAAAAGCTTCACATTACCCCGTATCATCCGCAGGCCCATATGACGTAGTGTCGATAAAGGGACCTGTCACGACGGTGATAAAAATTAAGTCGAAACTTAAAAGAATTCACAACAATCTATTAAAACTATATCATGAATCAACTGACGGTCAGAATATCTAGACAGACGCGATTAATAAATTAGAAGTAATTATAGGATAATATTATTTTATTGAGACGAAGTATTGTCGATAAAGGGACGTTGTTTAATATTACTTCAAAATTTTAAATTATGAGATGTTTAAAAACAATATGAAAACAAATTGTTTAAAAACATGTATGTAAAATTAGTACGATTTTTAAAATTACAGCAATTACACATAAAGTGGTAATGCTGTAAACATAATGTGTGGAGAAATAAAATAATATTATAGTTAATATACATATACGAAATAAATTTTTTATATTTGATTAAAAGATAAAGTAATCGATTTCAATTCTGAAAAGTTCAGCAGCACTAATAAGTAAAAAGTGCTAGCAAATGAAATGAACATACTTATATGTATTTATATTTGTAGTTATTTAAATTTCAATGTCGAATTCATGTCTTATGCTATGTAAGCAGTTTTTGTCGAGCAGAGTTTTTATTTAAAAAGTAACAATTAAATTATACTTTTAGGAAGTAACTTATTTTATTTTAACAATGATTCATAAATGGTAGAAGTTTAACAAGATACGGATAATACATGAGTAAACAGTACTAAAAAGTTAAAGTACTGGTAAAAAGGAGTAAATGGTAGATTATGTATGATTTTCTAAAAAAGGTGTGTCAAAGCGAGCGCACCCAATCGGTTTTAATTTATTTAATTGCAGGTTGATATCTTTGACGTTGAGATTTCTGAGAAGACGCAAGCTAGACGATGCCAATCACGAGAAATACTGTCAACTCGCTCAAGGAGTAGAGCAAGAAACTTAAACTTTGGTTTAAGCCATAAATACAGGGAAAAATTTATATAGTGAAAAAAAAAATATGAAATAAAAATAAAGAAAAGAAAAGAAAAGAGAAAAAATAAACAAAAATAAATATATTTTATTAAGAAAAAATTAAAAAAAAAAAAAAGAAAAAAAAGATATTATAAAAAATTTTAAAAGAAAACAAGATTAAAAAAAAGAACAAATAAAAACTAATACAAAAAAACAAAAGAACAATAGTTTAAAAAAAAGAGAATAAAAAAAATTATATTCAAAAAAAAAAAATGGAAAGATTTATAATATTAAAAATATTTGTAGATAAATAATTTTGAAATAATTTCAAGTCTTAACATTAATTATAAAATGTTTGTAAATTTCGTCGATGAGAAATTTAAAGAGAATGCAATTACAATGGCCACACATATGTACATAAAAAAAAGAAGAGGGGGAAGGGTTAGGAACGTAAAGACGTTAGGTTAATAACGCTAGTTTTTTTTTGAAATTTTAGGCTTTGTGTGTGCATTGAAGTTGCATAAAAGTTTTGCATAAGCAGAATTTTAAAATTTTTGGGATTTGTAGAAGTGTTTATTGTGAGAATAGTGAGATAATTTTTAAATGCAAGTAGTTTTCAGAGTAAAAGTTTAACCATTTTTATTTTCATTCGATTTCGTGAGTTTCGTAAAATTAAATCAGATAATGGTTTAGGTAATTTTTTTGATTTATATTGATTTATATTTTGTTTGTATACTATAATTTATATCGTATATTATACTATATATGTATGTCCAGAAAATTTTATTTTGACTTATTTAGTATTTTTGAGTAAAAAGTAGAATCATTTAGTATATTGGCATGATTCGTCCGGTTCCCAGCTTGTGAAACGACGTTGGGCGACTACGGAGGAAAACGTCAAATGAGAACCAAGACGACTACCCAAGCACGAGAAAACAACTGTACGACGTTGAATACAAAGAAAACAACACTGCGAAGATAATACGAAATAAACATCATCACATACTCATTCCACTGATGTCACTTAACTACTAATGATCGTTTGTCGAATGAACTATATTGCCACCCAATTCGAATTTTCACGCATGAAGATGAATCAGAGTGTTCTTACCAATACGCACGATAGCAGCAGAGTTTCCGCCTAGAAGTAACACACGTACCGTTAATATACGTATTTATGGGGCGTTTCATCGAGAATGTACGACTTCAGTTTCTAAGTTACACTGATACCTACGTTTGTGTCGTCACAGTAAGAGTCCTCGGGCAGACACTAAAACACTATGGTTGTTCACACTGGTCTTCATCAACATGTGCAAGAGAACGCTACGACTCTCGACGGTTGTTAAAGTTAATCATCAACAACTAGTATAAGAGCAAGATTTACTACTGATGTCTACAAGATCACTGTTCATCGCCAATTTGAGAGGTCATGATTCAGCATTGGGTCAAAGCATTGACGGAAGAAAAACTATAGTTGCAACATGGCAATGAGTTAATCCGCTGGCATTAACAATAAACAGTTCTAGGCGGGTTAGTGCCATATTTATTAACGTTTGCGGAAGATGACATCGTTCAAGACTACTTGTTCCGAGATGATCACCAATAATATCACCACCACCAGAGAAGAGAAGAAAAACCCCGATGATTGCCAATTTTAAATAAATATTATTACTATATATTTGTACTAATGAGAAATATTTTTTAGAGTAAAGTAAATATTTAATACATAATTTTTATTGTAACAAATTTAAATTTTCATATTTTAATATTCATATTATCGTTTTGTAATGTAAATGTATTTTTGATTTGTAAAGTATTTAAATGTAACCTATCCAAGCCACTAGTTGTAGAAAAAAAAAATCTAGAAAGAGACTAGTTGGAAATCATTTCATGATTTCTTTTAGGGGGTAAGGAATGTTGTATATTGGCTTTTTCGCATGAAGCGGATTGTAATTATTGTTAAATACGATGAACTCCAAAAATTGCAAGCAATACGAAAATAGCAATTTTTTGTAAACAAATAAATCGTAACCGACTTATAATTACAATCAAGCCGAATATGAATAAGTAAATATAAAGAATTAGGTCAACCAATGCAGAAGCCGCGATCGATTCTCGGTCAAGCTTTTAGTTTTTATTGACCTAGGTTAGGAGCGGGTAACGAAGAGTAAAGCGTTGCCAAAGATAAGTAGGTTTCTTAAGATTTTGGTTTGGGTAGGAATTTGAGTCTTTAGTAATTCGTTTAAAGGTTTAGACATTAAAAATTCATTTAACAATATAGTGAACGATTTTTTAATTAATATAAATAAAGTTTAACTAAAATAAAAATAAAACTGAAGTCCGTTATTATCAACATTGAACAACGAGGTTATAGGAAGAAACAAAGTAAAAACTAAAGAAGTCCACGAAGAATCTTCTTTTTTACAACATCTATCTATCTATCTATCTATCTATCTATCTATCTATCTATCTATCTATCTATCTATCTATCTATCTATCTATCTATCTATCTATCTATCTTTATTTCTTTCATTCTTATTTTTTTGTACCATATACGCTTCTAAACTATTCATAAGATTGCGATAAAATTTTGGTTGTTGCTGTGCTCAAGTCCACCTGTTACGCCCACAATTTATAAATCTAAGTAAAAATATTCGATTATTTCGCTAAAATTTCCGAAAAAAATTAAGAAATTCGGTATCTGAGTCTGTATAGACACTTTCGACAACTTCACTAAAAATGGGCGTGGTTGGTTCAATTTAAAAAAAACATTACACTCTTTTTGCATGTCGAGATCTTCTGCTATCCCTTTGGTCGAAACCCCGATATTAATTGCTATTCATTTAAATTATTTTTTTTTTATCTATTTTTTATATATTTATTGTTAAACTTAATTAAAATTCAAATACAAATTTAAACACTACTAAATAATATTCATATTTAAAATTATACTTTTATCAAAATTAAATTTACTCCTATTTTAAATTTTGTGCTAAAAGTACTTCCTTTTTGCTTTTAAAATAACTGAAGTATTTTTTTTTTGTTATTTATAACTGATTATTGTAGATTGAAGATG
The DNA here is from genome assembly GCA_949127995.1 of Suillia variegata. Taxonomy (NCBI): domain Eukaryota; kingdom Metazoa; phylum Arthropoda; class Insecta; order Diptera; family Heleomyzidae; genus Suillia; species Suillia variegata. The sequence goes on from OX421843.1 coordinate 23,560,788, forward strand.
CACTGGTAGAATAAACCGTTCACCTTCGACACAATCACTCAAGAGTTCAGCAGAGTAAGATTAAATAAATAAATAATTTAAAAACATATTGCTTTGTTTTTTTTATTTGTTACATATTAAAACACATAAAAAAGAAAAACAAATGCCAAAGTGAAAACAAAAATTAATACAACAAATTTCAATTTGCTGCAAACGTAGATTTTTAGAAATAATAAAATAAAGAAAAAAAAATTAAAATCGAACAACCAAAAACATTATAAGAAAAAACAGTGGCAAGTAACGGTGCGCACACAAACAACAAAAACTTTTTAGCGACAAAAATAATCCCGCTGAAGTGTTCCGCTACGTGTCCAGCAAAAAGTCCCGATTATGTACTGTTCGTCACAAACAAACCAAAAATCAAATCACACAATAAAAACAAAAATTTTACTTTTGAATTGCTTTTGGCCAAAAGTTACAGTAGTGTGTAGAACATCATCTACTCTTTTCAAAACCAATTATAATATTCTTTTTTTAAATATTTATTTTGTGCAAATACAAATTATTTGCATATTACTTTGTTTATTTCCTTTTAAGCTCAACTTTTGTCACATTTAAAAAAAACCTTTTTTGACTCTACTAAAATTTAAAATTTTTAGTTTACAAATTGCTTTTTAATTAAATTTAAATCCGAACATCTGACACATGTTAAAAAAATAATTTACAGATTTCTTCTGCAAAATTTATTTTTAACTTAAATTTTGGCCAAATTTAAATATTTAATTTGCAAGTTTATTGAAAAAAAAATTGTTTAGTGGATTATATCTGCCACTTAAAATTTTGTTACAATAAAAATAATTTTTTTTTCGACAGAAATTCAAATTATTATTTTTTTATTTTCAAATAGCTTTACCAAAAATTTGAATATAGTGGACTACCTCTGCCTCTCGATAATATATTTGTTCTCAAAATTATATTTTAAAACTTTATCAGCAAATTTATTATCAAAACAAATTTTTTTATTTGAAATATTTTTAAAATTATTTTTCTTAAGTGATTTTCTCTGTCACTCTGTAAATTATTATTCTTAAACAAAAAAATTTTAATTAAAATATTTTTTTTGCAAGCTTCTTTTACAAAATTTATTTTGATTAATAAATTATAACGGGCACTCATAAACTTTTTAATCACATTTATCAGGTTTCAGTTTAATTTAAAAATGTTGGAAGCATTTTATACCGGTTAGTGGATTATTTTTGGTCACTCTTAAGCCTTTTTTCTTTGAGTTTTATAAATTTTTAATTCTAGTAGTTCGCAGCTACATATCAAAATTTTATTTACCAATTGGTACTTAAATTTGTGCTACTGATTAAAAAAAAAAAAATTTTATATTACAAAAAAAAGCTCCTGCGATAGAAAATTCGTCTCCTTTGCCCATTGTAGATACGAAGAGTGGGCAGGATTTAGAGATATGTTCACGGCAGTTTAAGTCAATCATCCTAAACTCACTCCAGTACAAAAAGTTTATCTTCGAAAAAAAACAAAAGGTGAAGCTGGCAGTATTGTTAAGCAATATTCTTTGTGTGACTTCGAGCTGACTAGGGATGCACTCAGAGCCCGGTTTGAAAATGAAATAATTTTAGTTAATAATCAACTTAGATCTCTGTTCACAATCCCTGCTGTAAGTTCAGAAAACAGTGAATCACTTCGAAAAATTTGGTCAACTGTTCTGTCGAAAATTCGGACCCAATTCTAATTAACTTGTGTTCAACAAAGCTTCCAGAAGAAACTCTCACTCTTTGGAAGCAATTTCTTAAATTTCCTCGAGATCTGCTCTTATGGTCTAAAATGATATTTTAATAAGTCAAACGAGTCAACAGTATGAAAAGGCTGCAAGTAAGCCCACAACAAGACAAAGTTTAGTCGTTTCACCAGGATGCCGGCCAAATATTTCTATGTAAATTATGTCGCCAAAACCACTCTTTTGAGTATTGCAAACCATTTACAAGAGCATATTAACTTTATGTTTAAAATAAATATTGCAACAATTGCTTATCTTCTGCACATATAAAAACGTAATGCTTAAGTTCAAATACTTGTATGCACTGCCAAATAGTTCGCATAACGTATACAAGCGCAGAATAGCGAAGCTGTCAATTTCTAAAAACATTTTACTTCCCACTGCATTTCTTCAAATAAGACACGCTGGTAAACTCTTTGGCGTTCGCGCTTTAATTGATCAAGGGGCTCAGAAAGCATTGCTGGAAAAATTCAAAAAAGGCTGAATCTTCCTAAACAAGATGATGGTTTTCAAATTTCTGGTATGGAAGGAAAATTGATCGGCACCTTAAAAAAACCTCTAAAATGTAAATTTTAATTTAAACGTAAACGCTATTGTGCTCCTTAAATTAGCTCACTTTTTGCCTACAAGTGATTTAAAAAGTCAGTATGTACTACGCACTTTAGATTTGGATCTTGCTGATCCCAATTTCTATATTTCAACCCAAATAGACATGCTACTAGGCAGCGACATTATTCCTCTTTGGGTGGTATTTAAGTGCGCCCATCCGCTCAGATCACTCTACGAACGTTGTACCAACAGAAGATGACCACGAAACACTAATGGAGGTAGTCAGGCGATTTCGGGAAGCGGAGGAGATCTAAAAACCTCGTCTACAAAGAATTCCCCAAAGAAATTCTAATCGCTGATTCATCTTACGCTGATAAAAGTATTTATCCTTATTTGCCCTATAACACAATCTTTCACACTGAAAGTAAGACCACAAAAACAAGAGTTGTGTTGTATGCGTCTAGAAAATCAACCTCAACTAAATCTTTAAACGATGTCCTTTACGTCGGTGTTATGGTAATTTTAAAGTGGCGTAATTGTCAATTGTTACACTCTTGAATCTGCAATCACTGCATTAACACAATTAATCCGCATTTTGAAGGTGGCCGGATTTCCTCTTAAACATATGACTGCCAATCATCTTAAACTTTTGGTGCATTTGACTCCTGCTGATTTACTCACATCAGTTTTTCTTAAAATTAAAGACGCCAGTTCCACCAAAACTCTCGGTATTCGATGGAACGCCTTTAAAGATAATTTTCACTATCAAATTGAACTAGAAGATAATCTAAATCGAATACAAATTATATGCTTCATTTCATAAACAGTACAGGATGGTTCAGTTGGCGGTAGAACTCATATAAAGCTTAAACTTCAGCAAATAAAAAAAACAAATTTTGTCAGCGGTGGCCAATCTCGTTGATACCGCTGGCTAGATAACACCAGTCGTTGTACAAGTTAAAATTTTGATGCAACATCTCTGGATGGAAGGCACTGACTTGAATGAATGCGTCCAACCACTTTTTATAATAAAGTGGAACAAATTAATTGAAATCTCCCTTTTTTTAGAGCAAATAGAAATATAAAAGAAGGATTCAGTATTCCCAGGAATGTAAAATACAAATACATATTGAGCAAACCCTGTACATTCGTTCACAGCAACGTGATACCATAACATCCAATTTGCTTGTCTCTAAATCAAAAGTTTCCCCAATTCAGACTATCGGCATACCGTATCTCGAACTATGCGGAAATTAGAAAAAACTGGTAAGAGAATTATTTTCGGCTATGCCGAAGCTCATATACCCTTCAGTGAAAACAAAAAATGAGCTTCTTAAAGCACATACCTGCTACATTTTTCTATTACAAGTGGGTGTTGTTCTTATCGGATCACGCCCATTTTTGGTTAGTAGTTTTGTGTTCCTATCAAAGTGTTAAATACCGAATTTGAACTGGATATTTACGCTGTAGCTATTTTATATAATTTTTTTCCGCATGAAAAGGGGTGGTTTGTATGGGAGATGGGCGTGGTTCTTATCCGATCACGCCCATTTTTTGTGAGCAGTTTTGTGTTACTACTGAAGTGCTTAATATCGAATTTGAACTGGATATCTGTACTGGAACTATTTTCATTAATTTTGTTTTTCATTTGGAAAGGGGTGGTTTGTATGGGAGGAGGTAAAATTTTTGATCCGATCTTACCCATCTTAGAAATTAGCTTCGTATTCTTCCGCTTGGAGAATAGGAGCTCACATACCAAATTTCGCTGGGACAGACGGACAGACAGACATACAGACATCGTTAAATCAACTCTGAATTCGACGCTGACCATTTATATTTATATATATACTTTGTCAAAGCTACCACTCCCCACTTGCACGTGGCGGATGTTATAAAAATGTGTTGCTACAACTTGGATTTACTAATGTTGATTTATTTCTTTGGACTGACTCTTCTATTGTGCTAGATTGGCTCGAATAACCACCATGTCACTGGAAAACATACTTAGCCAGTCAAACTTCCCAAATTATTTTAATGCTAGATGAAAACATGTAAAATCGGCCGTTAATCCCACTGAAATCGGATCGCACGGTTGTAAACTACAAGATTTGGTCGAAAATTCTCTCAGGTGGCAAGGGTCCTTTTGGTCAGAAAACGCATGGAAGAATGGACAAAGGCGCCAGTACAGGCGCCAGGTTAATTAATTTTATTTAATTATTTTGACTAATAATATTAACTTGTTGTGATCATTTAGGAAAAACTTTTAATCATATTTTAGTTATTAATATCATTTACAAAACTTAACTTAGGGAAAAATTATTGTTTTGAAATTAATTTTTGTTTATAAAAACCTTTAAAAAGTTAAAATAGTGATTGAAATAAACAAATATCCGTTCATATTAATAACTGTTAAACATGGTGCTACTTACATTTGAATGAACATCTTTTAATTCCATTATAAATAATTGAGGGAGTCCTCCATTAAATCCATCACTACAGGTCACTGTTAGAGATGTCATCGATATATTTGTTAAGGTGCAGTTATGCACTTGGTCGGGACGGCCTAAATATTAGTGAAAAATATTGAATTAGGAAATTATACACATAAACTAGAATCATAATTATTTCGCTCAATTAGCTAAAACCATTTTAGAGAAAACTAGTAAGAAAATTATCTCCGCCAGTTTTTTGGTGCTGTTATGCTTTTGGAACTATTTTAATTAGTTTGTATTCCTTATAAAAATAGTGAGTTTGTATAGGAGGGGTTAGTAGTTTTGGTCAAATCTTGCTCATTTCGAAACATAACATCCGCTTGGATAATAGGATTAAACATACCAAATCTCGGCTGTAATCGCTCTAATCGGACAGACGAATAAACTGAAGGACGATCATCGTAAATTCGACTCAGAATTCGACACTGATTGTTTTTATACATTTTTATATGTCATGCCCGCCACGCCTTCTTATGCGCATTACAAATAAAAGAACAAACTCAATATATCATTCGGTTCATGTTTACATGTGTCGAAGGGTATAAATATATTTATTTTGTTAATTAACAAAAATATGCTATTTAAAATAAGCATAAGTTTTTCTTTTTTTGTTATAAGTGATATTTGAACTATTGATTCAAATTTAAATTGTTTGCTAGTTTTACATATCAATTTAACAAATCATGCAAAAATTAGGCCCAGTAATACCCTCAATTTTCCGTCTGGAATATTATTTTAAATCTGGTTCTAGGGAAACTACATATACGCTTTAAACTTTTAATTTCAACAAGGGAAGAAAACAAAATCTGAAATTTAAACGTAAATTTTGAAGGCACCCTTTATATGTATATATAAAAATGAATTCTTCTTTTTTTCTTTTTTTCTTTCTTTCTTTCTTTCTTTCTTTCTTTCTTTCTTTTTTTCTTTCCTTCCTTCCTTCTTTCTTTCTTTCTATCTTTCTATCTTTCTTTCTTTCTATTTTTGTACCAAATGGGCGTCTAAACCATTCATCCGATTTTGATGAAATTTAATGAAGTTGCTGTGCACACGCCAACTTAGGTTTAGGGCAAAGACAATTTTGCCACGCCCACCTATTACGCCCACAATTTGTAAAACTAAGTTAAAATATTCGATTATTTCGCTAATATTGCTCCTTAAAATCTGAAATTTGGTATCTGAGTTTGTATAGACACTGTCGATAACTTCCCCAAAAATGGGAGTGGTTGGATCAATTTAACGACCACTTTCAAAAAAAGGGTATATCATTTTTAAGCCTAACACCTTTGCTCAGAAACTTGACGTGCTATATAGAAAACATGTAACGGTATGCACCGGGAAGAATAACAGAAAATAAAAAATTTGCCACACCCACTTATTACGCCCTCAATTTATTAAGTAAAAATATACGATGACATTGCTAATATTGCTCCTAAAAATTTGGGATTTTGTTTCTGAGTTTGTATGCCGATAATTTCACAGCCATAACTCAGAATCGCTACAACGGTGAATACCGAGAAGTTCCGCTAACTAACGGGAGTACCTGGAAGTTCCGTTACTAACGGAAGTACCGGGAAGTTCTGCTACCATTTTTTTAAGTGGCATTGCAACGCATGCCGGGCATTCGCTATTACTACATATATTATCATACTACGCTACTATATGTAATGCAACGTCTTTCCGTCTTTCTCTCTCTATGTCTAATATTCTAGGTATTCGAGAACCGCTGAACCAATTTCATTAAAATTTGGTACATATAACCGGGTATTAGTATTTGATTTATAAGATTTGCAACGTCCATCCAAAATTTGTGATATTAACAGCCTTATGAAAATCAAAACGAAACGAAACGTTTCACTCAAACTCATTCACTTGCGTTTTCTTTTCGTTCAGTATTTTTTCTAGTCACGTATGTACGTTGCCCATAGATATTTCTCGCAAAAGCTTTTTAGTTTTATAAAGAAAACAACAAAAAAAATTGCGTTTTTAAGTGGTTGCATTTCAGTATTTGAATTTTATGTTTGTTTTCAAAATATTATAATTAAAGTGTTTTTCAGAGCGCTACAAAAGTTTACATTCGATGCCATTATGTATGAAACTCGATTTCTTTTGCATGGCGCTGAACCCAATTTTCGACGGTTTTCAAGCATAAATCGGCCGCTGCTGCAATTTCACATTCGATATTCGTACGAAGTTCATCAATCTTCCCTGGCATGTTGGCATAGACTTGACGTAGCCCCACAGGAAATATTCTAACGGCGTCAAATAGCACGACCGAGGCGGCCAATCGACTGGGCCATTTCGTGAGATAACACGTCTACCAAACATGGTTTCCAATAAATTAATTGTGACATTCGCTGTGTCTTGATCATCACAGAAGATGTACGGCCCAATGACGCCGCCGGCCCATAAACCGCACCAAACCGTAATTTTTTCGGGATGCAATGATGACTCAGAGAGTACGTGTGGATTGCTGCCTGACCAATAACGCATATTTTACTTATTGACGAAGCCATTCAGACAGAAATGAGCCTAATCGCTGAAGATGATTTTTCGATGTAAATCCGAATCATTATCAAGTTGTTGCTCAACGCAATTCACAAACATACGACGCTTCTGGTGGTCAAGCGGCTTCAGTTCTTGCGTCAATTTGATCTTGTAAGGATGTAGGCAAAGATCTTTTCACAAAATTCGCCACAACGACGTCACAGAGATGCCCAACGCTTGAGAACGACGTGTGGGAGACACATTTGGGCTTTCTTGAACTGAAGCCTCAGCGGCAGCAATATTCTCGACACTACGAGCACTTCTTTGTCTCACTGGCACGAGAACATTTTGTACTGTGCCTGTGGATTCAAATTTTACCACTAGACGCTCAATTGTTGATCTGATAGGACGATTTTGACGACCTTAAATTGGACGTAGCGCTCTTAAAGTTGAGGCCAAATTGGCATCTTTTGGGAAAAAATTCCTTTATCTCTTGAAATCCAACTTCTTACCGTAGCTTACGAAAAATTTTTAAATTTTTCAGATTTTTAAGTAATTTTCGAATGAATAAAAATGTTTTCAAAATCATTTTCGACGACATTGCACCTGAAACGAAATCAAAAATGTATGTGACTAACACGAAATTTCGCGTCATCAATTTTCGTTCTGCATAATACCGTGATTTTTCCTCTCTCAACAATTAATTTGAGAGGTGTTCCGTTTGTTTTCGTTTGTTCATAACAGCCATTTTAGTTTCACACACATTTTAAAACGAAACGCAGGAAAACGAAAGGTTCATAATAAGGTTGTAAGTGATAATTTGAAAAAGTAAAGTTATTTCGACTTGAGAAGTTAAATAATAAGAATTTGTATTCAAGCTTAAGGTCTTTACAACAAAAGAAGTTTATGGTAATTGTTAGGCAGGTCGGACAGCTGTTTCGAAAGGCAGTAACTTTCTGCATCAGCGACCAAAGATGCAAGTTTTCAATTGTTCATAAGTGAAAATATCATTTAGAGCGTAAACGAATTATAAACCACTTAAAGATATGTTTTCACAAAAGAAAAATCACGAAAAGAAGAAAAGAAGTTTTGTTTTAAGGACCTTAAGCTCGAATAATAACATATATATTACTATTAAATAAAAATATAAGATTATTTGGCTAAATTTATTCCTAAAAATTTGGTATTTGATAACTTCACCAAAAATGGGAGTGGTTGAATTTTTCGTAAATCAAGAGCTTATTGCGCTTTATAGGGATGCGCGTGAAAGAATAAAATCAGCTACACCACAAATTGTGATAGTTACAGACCTATTCTGGCGCAGTAACAATAGTCACCACAGTATCAATTCATACTAAGGTGACAATTGATTGTATTTGGTATTCTGTCAAATTTTAAAAAGCTTTTTCGGTGTCAATTGATTCTAAAACTGTGAAGGAGGTAACAAAAAATAAATTGTATTATTATAAAAATAGATTAGGAGTTTTTTGTGGTTTACGCTGCGATTCTTGCCAAAAAAAAGGAGTTGTTGAAAGGAGGTGACTTCTAAAGCATCTGCGAGACAGCAGCGACCCATTCAGCATGCTAGACAGTGCTTATGTTCAGTATTTTTGAATCAGTAAAATACTCTGCCGGAGTCTGATTCAGGAAGTTCAACCGCATGATGCTCAGGTGTCTTCAATACCTTTCACTCTTCGGTTCCTGGCAGCGCTTTCCTTCTTTTCACATGGGTCTTATCAAAACTGTGTTAGGCACAATATTGCAATATCCATGAGCCAACCGTCGGTTTCCCGTTCATTGAATTTTTATTCAGTTGTCAAAAAAAAATTTACAAATTCTGTTATTATTTAACACTAGCGAATGCCCGGCATGCGTTGCAATGCCACTTAAAAAAATTGGTAGCAGAACTTCCCGGTACATCCCGGTACTTCCCGGTACTTCTCGATACTTCCCGGTACTTCCGTTAGTTAGCGGAACTTCTCGGTATTCACCGTTGTAGCGATTCTGAGTCATGGCTGTGAAATTATCGGCATACAAACTCAGAAACAAAATCCCAAATTTTTAGGAGCAATATTAGCAATGTCATCGTATATTTTCACTTAATTAAATAAATTGAGGGCGTAATAAGTGGGCTTGGCAAATTTTGTATTTCCTGTTATTCTTCCCGGTGCATCCCGTTACATGTTTTCTATATAGCACATCAAGTTTCTGAGCAATGGTGTTAGGCGTAATAATGATTAACCCTTTTTTTGAAAGTGCTCGTTAAATTGATCCAACCTCGCCCATTTTTGAGGAAGTTATCGACAGTGTCTATACAAACTCAGATACCAAATTTTTAGATTTTTTGGAGCAATATTAGCGAAATAATCGAATATCTTAACTTAGTTTTACAAATTATGGTCGTAATAGGTGGGCGTGGCAAAATTTTCTTTATATATATATATATATATATATATATATATATATATATATATATATATATATATATATATATATATATATATATATATATATATATATATATATATATATATAAATATATATATTTTCTTTATATATATACATATATATATATATATATATATATATATATATATATATATATATATATATATATATATATATATATATATTGTATAGATAGATTAGAAATGTTGGGCCATTGTTAATTTAACACTCTTTGTCGTATTGATATTTGCGAAATCTTTGACACGATACATTATAAAATGTGTATTTAACACTTTATCATGTTAAATTTATACTTTTCTTATGCTACATTTTTAAATAGCTGAAATTAACATTATTATATTAAATCAAAGTTGCATCAAGTTAAATTGACAGTATTACGTTAAAGTAACAGTATCATATCAAATTAACAGTATCATGTTAAATTATAACTTGGATATAGTGTTAAATTTTCACAGAGAATTATACTTTGATGTTGAAAATATTTTTGTGAAAATTCTCTCCATGTGGTTTAGCCCCGATTTCAGTTGCTTTACATTGACAAAACAAATTTTAATAAATTATTATTATTGTATTGTATTTTCTTCAATTTATTTTTAATTTTTTTTTTTTATGCTCTTCTTCTGCTTTCACACTTCAGTCACAGTAGTCATAAAAAGCTTTCACCACGAAGGTGAGTACCAAAATCAAATAAGGGTAACAAAATTTTTCATTACTTACTTACTGACTAATTTTAAGGAGCTGACAATATTTAATAAGGTCCTTAATGTAGTCTGACTGTCACAAACGCCTATTCGTCTCCCAAGTTATCTTGCAATGACCTCTGTCAAAAAAACTGTTGCCATATGTCTCATACCTTGTTAGTATTTGATATCATCGTCTAAATACTACCCGGAGCGAGTACCAGTCAAAGTATATGATCACTTAGTGTAAACGAGATGTTATAGGCCCCGGAGTAGAGTCCCTAGATTTAACCATTATTATTTCGAAATTTTTTTTTTTTTTTTTATTTTTATTTTTTTTTTTACTATTGTATCTTCTGCTTAGAACTAACAATATTTTATCACATCTTAAAACTAAATAAAAATACAAGTTACTTCATGCCATTGCTGAAAGAACCGTAGATTAAATATGCATATCTAAATATGCATTGAAACGATGAATATCGTCGGAAACTGCTTTGATGTGTATGCTATTCAGTGAACCACAATAAGGTTTAATCGAAGAAGAACGCTGATGAAAAACAATAAACGGAGAATGCTGATCAGGCATTTGAATTGATGAATAACGTAGAACTATCTATGCTATTCAGATAACCATAGAAGGCTTTATAGAAGAAAAACGCTGGTGGTAGCAGTGAACGGCGAATGCTGATCAGGCATTTTTTTGTTTTTAATCAATCTAAAACATTTTTTCTATTTAGGCGATTTTCTGTTGAATAAATGTGTAAATTTCTAGCATATTTATTAGGGTGCGATTTAAGCTTTATTTTATACTTTCTCGTATATTCGGATATAACTTCTTTAATCATAGGAGTTTCCAGGTCCTTGTGAAGATTTTTATTTCTAATGTACCACGGTGCTGATGTTAATGTTCTTAAGATCTTGTTTTGACATCTTTGCAGTGAGTCTATACTCGAAGTGCTTGCTGTACACCAAAGTTGTATACCGTACGTCCATATAGGCTTGATAATAGCTTTGTAAAGTAGGACTTTGTTCTCTAGACTGAGTTTTGATTTTTTGTGCAGTAGCCAGGACAAATTCGTTGATACTAATTTTATTTGTAGCTTTTATGCCTCGATGTGTCTTCGCCATGTGAGTCGCCTATCAAGATGTACTCCAAGGTATTTTACGTCAGTTACTTGCGGGATGTGTATTCCATTGAGTTTAACCGGAGCGCACGTTTCTTTATTCAAAGTAAATGTGATATGCGCACTCTTTGTTTCATTGACTCTGATTCTCCACTTAAGTAGCCAGTTTTCGATTCGCTTAAGATACTCTGAAAGGTCTCTTGAAGCTATTTTGCTGTTTCGGTGTAAACTTAAGATAGCCGTATCATCTGCAAATGTTGTTATAGTTAAGTGTCTCTCTGTCGGTAAATCCGATGTGTAGATGAGGTATAGTACGGGACCCAGAACACTTCCCTGCGGTACTCCAGCTTCGATATCATATTCAAGTGACTTAAAACTTTTATATTTGAGTCGGAATTTCCGTTGGGTGATAAACGATTCCATAATTTTATGGGTATTAGCTGGAAGTAGCGTTTTTATTTTATAACACAAGCCCTTGTGCCACACTTTGTCGAAGGCTTGAGCTATGTCGAGGAATATTGCAGCACAGTACTTCTTGTTTTGAAATGCACTTGATATTTCCGCTACAAGTCTATGGGCTTGTTCTATCGTTCCGTGTTTTTCGCGAAAGCCGAACTGGTGGTCTGGAATAACCTTATTCTTATCTAGAAATGGCAATAATTTAAAGAGAAGCAGCTTTTCAAATAATTTGGATATTATGGGCAGCAAACTAATTAGTCTATAAGATAAAACGACCGTCGGATCCTTTCCTGGCTTTGGGATTATTGAAGATCAACATTATTATATATAAATATACTTTTATGTTTTAACTTGTTTTGTTATGTACAAATATAAATTAGGTTTTCTTTGTAAACTTAATTTATATGAAAATGATATGTCAAATATTTTCTTCACTTCGTTTTATTACTCCGAGATAAATACATCGTTTGCTGTAAATAAGAAACACGCATTATAAATTTCTACAGGTTATGGGCCCAGACCGAGAATAAAAATTATACAATTTTAATAGCGCAAAACGATCATTTAATTTTTTTGACCAAGTACGATGGCGATTGCTGCAGGGCGAATTCCATTGCTTAATGGAAACAATTATACGACATGGAGGCCACAGATGGAGGCGATTCTACATAAAAATAGACTGTTACGGATGGTAGAAGGTCGTGAGCAAAGGCCAGAAGTTGAGAATGTGTCGGCGTCAGCAACGGCAGAGCAGCTACAAAAACAGCGGTCGCAACAGAAAGCTAAGGAAGAGTATAATGACAAGGATATGGATGCACGAGCTGATCTGATTATTGCTTTGGAGGCCGATATTGTAAGGATGGTAAAGAATTTTAAGTCAGCAAACGAGGTATGGGTTTAAGTCAACAAGGCGTAAAGCGGAAATGTATCGTAAGTTGCTTAGTCTTAAAATGGACGAGACGCAAAGTATTTCAAAATACGTGATTGAATTCGATGTAATTGTTTCAAGTTTACGTGAGATGGGTACAGATTTAGATGATGACTTATTAACAGTTATTTTACTAGATGGTTTACCAAATACTTACAAAGAAGTAAGAGCTGCATTTGACACTGCCAACGAGTTTCCATCACTTCAGACATTGTGTTCGAGATTACTTGAAATCGGTGATAAATCGGACAATCGGAAAGAAGAGAATGACAATGCTTTAAAGGTGAAGAAATTCTTCAAGAAAAGGTACAATTACAATGATGAAACAAAGTAAGTCGAACCCCATTTTTCCATATAAATGTTTTAAATGCGGGAGAAAAGGTCACATGGCCAAGAATTGCAAGTTTGACAGAAATAAAGAACAGTCAAATTGTGTAGAAAAATCGACAGGATTTGTTGTAGATGCAGAGAATTGCTACATAGGTCATAATACGGAAGCAGAATGGAATGTTTGGTGTGTAGATAGTGGTGCTACATCGCACATGTCTTTTTCACAAGATCAGTTTGTTGAAATGAATCGAAACTACACTGGAAAAGTTCGATTGGCAGATGAGAAAGAGTTAGAAGTTCAAGGAATTGGTACGGTAGAGTTGAATATAAAAGTAAACAATGTCATTAAGAGGATTCAACTTTATAGAGTCCTGTATGTACCAGATTTGAAGTGTAATCTAATTTCGACAGTTAAAGCAACAGACAACAAATGCATGGTAGTAATGTTTCAAGAGAAAGCAACAATCTCTAAGGACGGCGTAATTTTACTTGAAGCTCAAAGAGATCAAGGTTTATATTTGGTAAAATCATATAAATACAGTGATGAAACGTGTAAGGAGTTATCAGCGGAGATTGTTAACGAAATTGAGTTATGGCATAAAAGATATGGACACTTGAATATAACTGATTTGCGAAAGTTAAAGGCAAACAATATGGTAGTAGGTTTACCAAAATTTCGAAATCAACGTTTAGATTGTGTAACTTGCATTCGAGGTAAACAAACTCGCGAACCATTTCCATATAAAAATGAAAAAATTTCTTTAGATATATTACATTTGGTACACACTGATTTATGTGGTCCGATGCGAGTAGAGTCCATCAGTAAAAAGTTATATTTCGCAACATTTATTGACGATTATACACGAAAGGTATATGTCCGTTTTATAAAAAGGAAGTCTGAATATTTTAACGAATTTAAGCAGTTCAAGAAGGAAGTTGAGTTGGAAACAGGCAGGAAGATCAAATCAGTACGATCTGATAATGCAAAAGAATTATTAAGTCATGAATTCGAAAATTTTCTTAAATTATGCGGCATTAAGCGCCAATTGACAGTTGAATACACTCCGCAACAAAATGGGGTGGCTGAAAGAATGAATCGAACCTTAGTTGAGATGGCGAGGTGTATCATGATTGTGGCAAAACTACCAGAATTTCTTTGGGCAGAGTTGATACACACAGCAGCTTATATCAGAAACCGTTGTCCGACCAACTTGAATAAGCTGGAAACTCCAGAAGAATTGTGGTCAGGTAAAGTTCCTGTTGTAAAGCATCTGCGGCAAATTGGTAGCCGCGCATTTGTTTTAGACAAGAAGCCGGGAAAATCTAAATGGGAACCCAGAAGTTCTCAGTTTATTTTAATCGGTTATTCTGATGAATCGAAAGCTTATCGCTTATGGCAGAGCGATACTAGAACAATCGTCAAAAGTAGAGACGTAAAATTTATTGAAGATAAGTTTGAAGCCACAAATAAGGACATTTTAAATGAAAATAAAGGTTTTTACGAATTTGAAATAAAGCTGAGGTACGAGAAGGAAAAGATTATCGAAGAACGGGAAGTTATGGAATCGGAAGACGACGTTTATCTAGATAGTTCGGAAGTAATTTTAGATGATAACGAAATTCAGCAAGCAGAATCTAAGATGGTTGAAACTCAGAAAAGCTCCATTAAAGAAAGACTGCGTTCTTGGACGTTCGCAAAGAGTCAAGAAGCAGCACAATTGGCAGCAACTGAGGACGAGCGTGATCCGAAAAATGTAAAAGAAGCGCTTGCATCTCCATTTGCGCATGAATGGAAAGATGCGTTAGACGCAGAATATAATTCGTTGATGAAAAATCAAACATGGGATCTGGTCGACTTGCTAGAAGGTAGATCGCAAGTAGGATGTAAGTGGGTTTTTAAAACTAAGTACAGGCCAGATGGTACCAACGAAAAACGAAAGGCAAGACTAGTCGCGAAAGGTTATTCACAAGAATATGGTGTCGACTATTTAGACACGTTCGCGCCAGTAGTAAGGCAGAGTTCTCTTCGTCTTATATATGCCTTAGCCGTTGAAAATGATTTGAAACTACGGCAGTTAGATATTTCGACCGCATTTCTGAATGGCGACTTGGAAGAGGAAATATTTATGTCCCAACCGGAAGGTTTTGTAAATGAGGCGACAAAAAACAAAGTCTGCAAGTTAAGAAAGTCTATCTATGGACTGAAACAAGCTGGTAGACAGTAGTTTAAAAAACTTGACATGGTAATCAAAAGTGGTGGTTTAACGCAGTCCAAATATGATCAATACATTTACTACCACCAGTCAAATAATGACACTGTCATAGTCGCAATTTACGTTGACGACATAATCATTGCGTCAAATAATAAAGAAATTACTTCCAAATTTATTAAAACACTACAGAAAAAATTTGAGTTACGAGATATGGAAATACCAAAATATTACATTGGATTGCAAATTGAACACAATTTTGGAAAGCTTTCAATTTATCAACCAGGTTATATCAACAATCTAATTACAAAATTTTGAATGCAAGAAGCAAGATCAACTAAGATACCAATGCAAGATAAAATTAATTTAGAAAAAGAACCAACAATTTCTGGAGAAGGAGAAAAAGTCAACAAGACTGAATATCAAGAAATTATTGGATCATTATTACATTTAGCAATTTTTAGCAGACCAGACATTAGCTGCAGTGTTAATAAATTATCACAGTTTTGCCAAGATCCTAGAAGACAACACTGGAATGCAGCTTTACATATTATTAAATATTTGAAAGAAACTCAATGTGTTGAGTTATCACAAAACTAATTTACCACTGATTGGTTTTGCTGACGTCAATTGGGCTCAAGATATAAACAATAGAAAATCACAAACTGGTTTTTGTTTTTTTCTCGCAGCTGCAGTTATATCTTGGGAATCTAAAAAACAACGCGTGGTCGCAACGTCAAGTGACGAAGCCGAATACATGGCGCTAGCTGAAGTAGCGAAAGAAGCGTGTTATTTGGGTTATCTTTTAGAAGAGCTTGGGTACAAATTACATGGTCCAACAATAATATACAGCGATTCTCAAAGCGTTCAGAGTATGGCCAAATTTGGTGCACACCATTCAAGAACAAAACATTTTCACTACAGATACCATTTTATTCGAGATGCTATTGAAGAACAAAAGGTAGATGTCAAATATATGCCAACCAGTGAAATGATTGCTGAAGTCCTAACGAAACCTTTGGCTAGAATCAAACATCATTTCTGTATTCAATCCATGGGCGTTGTGTCAACAAATAATTAATGTTGAGGAGGCGTATTGAAGATCAACATTATTATATATAAATATACTTTTATGTTTTAACTTGTTTTGTTATGTACAAATATAAATTAGGTTTTCTTTGTAAACTTAATTTATATGAAAATGATATGTCAAATATTTTCTTCACTTCGTTTTATTACTCCGAGATAAATACATCGTTTGCTGTAAATAAGAAACACGCATTATAAATTTCTGCAGGGATCTTGATTATTTCCAATAACTTCCAGCTCTGTGGGTAGTATCCAAGCCGAAGAATGCTGTTGAAGATATGCGTTAAATGAATTATTGCTTCAGGTGGAAGTTCTATAATCATTTTTCCTGATATTTGGTCGTGCCCAGCTGCCTTATTTGGATTTCGAATGGTTTTTGCAACTTCGGTAACCATTATTGAGTTCCTGGAATCTATAGTCACATCTTCTTCAAAGTGGACACTTTTTCGATAAGTAGTGGTATATTTGATTGTGTCCAGTGTCTACTACGCAACGCAAGACATCACTCATACTAAGTCTGTGAGCCGCTTCATTGCCTCCTTCAGGACTTGAAAATCAAGGAGAACCAAATTATTTACTCATTGTGTCACTGATACTTAGTCACACACTTTTCTGCAGACTGGTCAGAGATGTCACTGTGGATTTAATTATAATTCGTCTCCACCATACCACTCAGCCATATCTGATGATGAGCCTAATAAGCGCTGTGTATAACCAATATACTTCTGCCGGTTTAAGTCCCCAAGTCTTACCGAAATCTCGTTTGTACTTCCAAAAAATCGTTAGTACTCGCGTGACCTTCTGCTCGACGTGAGTCTTCAAGTTCAATATAAAATCTATGCTTTAACTTCCGAAGACATCCGTTAAGTTATTTTCCATAAGCGTAGGGAGAAGCAAGCCTTCCTTTTTATGTTGCCTAGTGCAAATCACACCACTTTTCGATTTGTTCTCAGACTTTTTACATTTTTATACATAAAGTCTGTAAGGATTTTTCCGAAATAAGTACACACACATCATCGCCATATGCAAACACCAAAGATCTGCAATTCTCTTAAAAAAGAGTCTACAGTAAAGCACCAAAGAAAGAGAGAGAGCACACCCCCTTGAGGGCATCATCATTAACTTCGACCTTAACACTATCATCAGGTTCTCCCCGTCATAAGCAATCTTTTGGATATCAAGTCATTTCAACACCATATCCTCTAGAAAAGAGCACATCGAGTCACAGTCGTAAAGAGTTGATTCACAGAATTTACTACTCTGATAAGCATGTTTTCTGGAATTGAGCGGGGTTTCATCTAGAACATTCAATCTGATATACTCCTCGACCAGGCTTTTCAAACTTTTGAGCTTAAACGTAGTCAAACTTTCCGGTAAAGAATAATTATCCTTCCCCGGTTTTGGAATAAACACCACGCGCGCCACATATTTGGAATATAACCGTAAAGGAGACAAGTGTTGAAGACCTCACTTTAGCATGATTGGATATAACCATAGGATCCTAGAGACTTAAAGTCATCAAAAGATGAAAAGGAGAACCTTAGCGATTTTTTTGTGAGTATCCCTTTAGCTATAAACAAATCGAACTTAGTGGGACAGACAGAAATTCGTTCGGGAGTGGTAGTGATGCACCGAGGAGCGCCTGCCTTTCATCTTGGGAAATGGGTGGCAAGCAGTACACTACTACTTACTCAGTTTCCCGTAAACTGAGTTGAGCAGACGCTGCGGCAATAAGAACTACTATATTCGCATAAACCCTGTGGCAAGCACTTAACTCAACGCCGGGTGCTTAAATGTTTTTAATAAATCTAATGATCTAGATCCAAAATTAAGATTTATGATTCACAAAAATCTATCTATATAGAAATTAATGTTTCTATCTTTCTGTATTTCTGTCATTGTTTACGCCAAAGGTCATTAATCTAAATTTTCTTTTATACAAATTGAAATTGTATTCATTTTGTATGCATAATTACAGATGGCTCTTTAGCGATTGTAAATATCAATATTTCAAAATTTGTTGTAGTTCTGTTTTTGCCACTTGTTTTAAAATCAGAGACTCTTTTCGGAATCGCAAAGGTAACAAGTAAAATAAAGCTGGCCTTTTTATAACAATTAAATACTTGTTTTTTTTTTTTTCTAAATTAGAACTTCTGTGGCTCTTAGTTTAGATGTTTTGAAGATCCCACCAAACCACCGCATTTTTATTAGTCCTTCGAGCTGGATCCGTCAATTTGAGAAAATAATTTAAATTTTTGGATCCTTATTTGAAGCACTTATTTTTTTTTAATTCTAAAATACCAGTAGTGCGTTTCTGTAACTCTTCTCTTCTTTCCTCACTTTTTAGTCGATTTTACGTCACAACTACGTCACTCGCACTTGTACTGTTTCTGTAAAAAAATTTGCAATTTCGATCAGTCAAACTCTCACGTTCCAATTCCGTTTTTACAGGAACGCTTTTGAAAAAGTGTTTCTGTAACCAAATTGAATCGAGTCAAATCGATTCTAATTCTCACCGTGTTAGCAGCAAATTAAAGCTCTCAAATTACTAAAGTTAAAAAGATATATTTATTTGTTTTATCAAAATATTGTACAAATATTTTTCTTTTTACAAAGCCGTAGGCTGCTGTTTATAGTTAGTTATTTGTATTTATATTATTTGTTCACAGAGTTGGATTGATTGGATATTATCTGTTAAATAGCAGTAAACAAATCATCCATTTTCGAAAATGTTAATCAAGTTAATAATAAAAAAAAATGGATTTGTTTAATAAAAATGCACTTTCCGTTTACATGCACATTCACATTAATATGTTAAAATTTGTTTTCTTTCTCTGTCAATTTTTGTTTCATTTCATCATAGACTATATTTTACTCGATTTGTGTTTACAGAAACACCCATTTTGAACAAATCAACTAGTGCGGAACAAAACAGTGCGACGTCATGAAAATCGACAATTTGTCACATTTGTTACAGAAACGCACTACTGTTAATTGTTTTTTTGTGCTTTGGCTTTGTCATTTCGGACAGAACGCATAAAAAAGAAAACAGACCGAAGCATTTAAATCATAGCTCGCAAATAACTCTCAACCGTCTTTCGTTTTGCGGTCTGCACTCTAACACAACCGTAAAAGACGATGCGCGTGTGCTCTCGCTCTGAACAGAACTTTTCGTTTCTCTTTGTTTTGGTTTTCGGTTAACTGTTCTCAGTTGTGTGGTTCTTGTTATGCTCACTCAATAACAACTCAGAGAGAGCGATCCAACTGAACGCTCGCTCATTGAGGGTCAGCAGAAGAGCGAAAAAACGAAAGACTCATCGTAAACGGTCTTTTGTCTTTAGTGCCTTTTAAACAAAACTTAGCAACAATTTTAACATATTTATTAGATGAAAACATTAGATTTATTACTTATTCAGTATTAAGCTTTACAACTAGTAGCGAATTAACATTTTCTGCACTTAAAGAGCTTCGTCGCTCGCTTTTATATTTTCTTTAATGGTCTGCTCTTTGACAGTCACATATTCCATAACATTTCGAGAAGTTATGGGATTCATCGAAAGCGCGTTATAAATTGGGTTTAATATCTGTTGAAACCCTTCGCTATCCAGAAATAAAAAAGGCTTTCCATCGGTGGTCACAATCTTTATAATCGAAGAGACGATTGATTGTTCACTAGTTTCATATGAAATTTTTCTTTTTTTCATATTTTGTTGAATTTTGTCGTCGTCAATTTCCAATTCATTAAATACTTCCGCATGTTTTGCAATTAAATTCCGTTTTAAATTTGTTGCGTGAGAGCCTGCTAACTTCACACCGCAAACATTGCACTTAGACTTATTGTCTTCTGCATTAAATTGAAAAAAAAAGTTCACTCTTTTGTTGTGATCGCGACCCATTTTTGGCACAATGTATTAAATTATTTATAAAATTTTTTGCTTGTTTTTTTTTTGTATTTACATATCTTACCGTCTTCCGGCTGTCGCTTAACTAAAGTGTTACCACGTTGTTGTATTTTTGATTTCTTTTGGTAAATTTTATAATTTGAAACAAATAAGTTTCTCTTTAATCCACAAAAATTTATTTTTATTTGTAATCTTGTAATTTTAATTAAATTTTGTTCACTTTAAATTTTTTTTTGAAATTTATGAATATTTTAATTTTTTAATATCAAATTTCTTTTACTTTTCGTTAAAATGGTTTTTGTGTGTACTTTTGCAATTTTTGGAGTTTTTTAATACCCAGCGAAATATTTTTCGTCTCTCTGACCCTTTTTTGTGTTTTTTGTTTTTTTTTTAAAGTAAGAATATCCTTGCACTTTAAATAATTTTGTTGCTCAAATATATTTATTTAATTTTTGGTGCTTTATTTAAAATTTAGTTTGTTGTGTTGCTTTTTAAAATAAATTTTAAATTTTTCGAATTGGAGGAACAACTTAATCTTATTACTCAACCAAATCACTCTATTTTTACTTTGGATCTTTATAAAATGAAACTCGAGGAATTGTGGGAGATTTTGAAACATAATATTTTGGTCGGTGGTTAAAAACTTACTAGAAGGAGAAGGTAGTGAGGAAGTAAGCAGGGTACTTACCCGGCCATATATTTTCTATAACATATATGTCCAAGAACATATATGGCCTGCATTGCTGTGATAGATGAGTATTCAACTCTTTCGAAATCTATCGTTACATAATATACTCCTACCTCCACTAGGTTTAGTATTATCCTTGCAGTCTCGCAGTCATCTCCAAACATACAACAACCTCCCATCTCGCATGTATCTCAAATATCGCAGCCATGTCCTATTTTGCAACCCCCTTCTGCACTACTGTCAGAAATAGTTTCGCAGCCTACCCTGATTTTTGATCTAATTAAAAATTTCTGTCTCGTGGTAAATTTTCCTCCGTGTGATATAGATGTTTTCAATGGAGATTATTTATCATGCCCTAGCTTTCGTGACATGTTTACAGCCATTTACAATTCGAATACGAAATTGTCCCTAGTGGAAATGCTTTATCACCTCAATCAGAAGACCAGTGTTGAGGCGTAAAACATCGTGAAGAAATCGCCGCTCACTAATGATGATTTCTCGTCAGCTTGGCGAAATTTATCAGATCGCTATGAGCGTATTGATAAATAGCCAACTGAAAATTATTTTTGGCCGCTGTAAGGCCAGTTGAAGCTGGCAGTTTTATTTAAAAGCTACAATGTGAAATTAACAATTGTGTTACTGGTGACTGGAAAGCAATTTTAGTTTTTGTTTGTTCAACCCGGTTACCAGCAATGACATTGGCTTTTTGGGAACAGTCCATCGCAATGAAAACGGACGTTCCAAAGTGGTCAGTTTTGGACGCATTTCTTACCCGCCGAACGGTTTTGGATCTTAAAGGGACTTCGATCACAAGGCCAGTGTCAAACAAGTCGTCCTTTGTAAAGCTATCACACTCGTCTCACCTCGCTAATATGGATTGTCGACTTTGTTTTTGCTGCACCATATGCGTCTCTCTAATCATTTTTAGAAGTTAAAGAAATTGCATTTGTGCATAAATTGTTTGGCACCATCTCACCAAGTGAAGGACTGCAGCAGTGGACCTAACTGCTCCATTTGTGGGCAGCGATATCACACCACTCAGTATCGTGTTTCTTCTGGAACATCAATTAGTTCTCAACCATCCTCTGTTGCATTTGAAGACAACGAACGATATACAACCCTATCTCGACTGCTACAATCCACTTCGATCTTGGAAAATTTGCAGTCATGTTCTCGGCACAGCTATAGTGCGAATTTGTAATTTGGGATCTACTTTTACAGTCAAAACTTTAATTGATTCTGGTTCTGAAGGAACTTATATTTCCAAACAACTTCGGAATTGCTAAAACTGCCAGTCGAAAAGGTAAACGCAATGTTTCTGGTTTCTGGTGAACAACGTCACAGGCCGGAAGAGATGGACATTCAACTTAACTAGCGAGGAGTCGTCTGCGATGTCCAGTTGCCTTGCAAGGCGGCCCCTCGGGGGTTCTCTGTTCAAAGCCCACTCTAGAAGAGACTATCATTGTCAAGAAGATCGGGGTATAACCCAGCAATTTTTTGAAGCAATTTGGTCTACGGAGGAAATTGGAAAGGTACAGAGATGTATCCTTGATAAGATGAGACCAGAGAGCGTACAATAAAGCCTCACTTACTTACCTGGCTTCTTGACAGAATGAACGAATTTTGGACATTCGTGTCAAGGAATGGCGGGTGATTCATCGATTGCAGAAAGGCGATCTTATCGAGTTAGCGGCAGTGCCCAGTTCAGTCCTAATCTGAAGGGAGCCGAAGCTAAAGCTGCTGAGGGCAATGAGGTGCCATTGATATCTGCTGAGGCTCGTGCACACGCGAGTAGCCAGAAGTCGAAAACGGGACCACAACCGTAAAGCATGCACCGAGTGCAGAGAAAGGCAAAACACATGCCAAACCCTCTGCTATCTTTGGTCAGCTCAGGAAATGAGAAAGGAAAGATCCGGAGGCTGCGGCGATCAATAGCAGCCTCCTATAGCCTCAGTACCCTGGTAGAACAAAAGTGTCTGGACTTTGCGGCCATCCAAGAACCTTGGCCCGCAAATGGACGAATAAATGGTCTTTAGACGAAAACTTGTAAGTTAATCTACGACAGCAATAAGACCAAGGACGGCGCTGATGATTAATAAAAATATTAAATTTTTTCCAATTTCAGAGCTTATTCAACGAGATCTGGTGGCGATACAGGCAGAAGTGCCTAGTGCCAGAGGGAGAAAAAAAATAGTCCTAGCATCCTTGTACTCCGAGGAAGCTGTATCACGCGAGCTGCTGCAGCTCGTGGAATACTGCAAGACTCGCAACCTGCAATGGGTCTTGTGCTGTGACGCAAACGCACATCACACGGTATGGGGAAGCACGGATGTGAATACACGTGGTGAGTCTCTTCTTGATTTTATTACAACTAACAATATTGTAGTAGTTAGTAGAGGAAATGAACCAACTTTTATAAATGCGATAAGGGGGGAGGTATTAGATATTACTCTTTCAAGAGCTTTCATATCAAATAACATTTGAAATTGGAAGGTGTTGGATGAAGTCTCCAACAACACAACTTGCCATGTAAAAACTCATAAATAGCAGCGCCAAATTTCAAATTTGTTCAACTACTGGTAAAACAGATGACAGTTTATCTGTATCGTCGTTTGTGCTGACTTTTAGGTGCATTTTATTAATTTTGCAAATTTCGAACTAAGGAAAGAACTCAGGCTAATTCACTTAATTTACCGCCAACTGTGAATGAAAAATAAAATACAAAATTACGTAGTATAATCTTTTCACTCAAATGTCATGGTACAATATAAAAAGTATATTAAAGACAAGTTTGAAATTATAGTCGGTCATACCAACTATTTCAACGATTTAAATTTACCCAGCCTCAAAAATTTATTTAAATTAGTTAAAAAAGAGACGTGCATGCTTCGTTGCACTAAAACGTTCGTTGCCACACTTGTGAACTTTCGCAAGTACCGATCTAGAGTTGCTTGTTACTTAAAATAATACTACAAATAAACTAAGTAACAAAAATATTTATTATATAATTCTCATATTATAATTCAACATAACTAAAAAATATTATAAAATATCCATTAAATAGTTCATTACGTAACGGGAGAAAAAAAAATTATTAATAAAACAAACAATAACCGTTGACTGTACGGTGTGGGTCCAAACGAGGTCCTGATTTGGTTCCTAAGAAAATGCACCACATTGTTAAGTAACGCAAACAAATTAGAGTATTTCATGATATAAAAATTTTATTATATTGTACTTTCTTAAAATATTTTATTTAAAAAAATTAAATAAAAAATTTATATATTTTTTTAACATCCTTCAATTTATAAATCATGAACCATTCTAATTAGATTGTATCAGTATAACTAATTAATGGTTTAAGTATTTTATAATATAATAAAATAAAAAAAATACATGGACCACTCTAATATTAAATTTTAATCAATTGTTCTCAATCATGATATAAAATGTTGTACAAAGTTTCAAACCAATATCAAAAATGGTTCTGAAAAGAGATCAGTATTTTTTGTAGTAGAGAGCGTGAACATGGGCGGATTGCCTCCAAAATCTAATCAGTTCATCTAGGGCATAAGAGCAACCAATGTATAGCTATAGGAAATTATATATAGACATGTATTTATCTTGATTACAATCAAAAACTGAGGCGATCTAGCCATGTCCGTCTATCTGCCATCATATTTTGTAAACACGATATCGAGAGAGCCGTTAGAGATATTAAGCTGAAATTTTGTACATTGTAGTGTTTGGAGAAAACCCGCCCACGATCACGCCCACTACTGCAAATAAGACTGATGTCTTGTTAATAAGATATATTGAAAACCATTGGTTATTGCGTTGAAACTTTGTTCAAATTATGTGTTTTAATTGAGAACAACTGATTTTGGGAACGATTAAGGTGGTTCAAGTTTGTTTATTATATTTTAAAATAAATCTCTTATAACGATTTAAAATAAGTATAGTACTCTTATTAGAGTGAATTATGATATATCAAATTAGGGTGGATCTTAATTTAATCATTTTTGATATAATATTTTTAAATAAAATATTATTTAAAAATATATGAATTACTATGTTTTAAGATATAATCCACCCTAATTTGATTGCGATATTAAATAATGCGGAGCATTTATCATAATCGCTACGACTGACTATAATTTAATACTTACTTTTAATTTGTTAACTATTTTGTTAATATAATAAACTATAGCTTTTTCATTTAAATCGTATTTCATATTAATAATACATAATTGTATTGCACTAGACTGTTACACCATTCCTAATGAAAAAACTTGATTGTATATTCCTTTCGCCACGTGTAAGCACGCAGGTAACGAGTTCAATTGCTATATTAATTACTAAAGTAATAACACAAAACTACTAACAAAAACAAGGACGTGGCCGGATTAGAATAACGTCCATTTATAATAGAGACATATAGCACATTGTCTCTGTAATGGCGAAGGAAATTTTGAGCTTCGTTATAACCGAAGCTTATTCTCTTACTAGTTTTTCTTTTACATATATTAAAAAAAGTAACTCACCTGCTGCAATGATGTGAAATATGCATGGAATTCGTTGTCGCCCAATTTTGTTTGATGCAATACAAAGAAGTGTTCCATAATCAAGTTCAGTTATTGGTGTATAAGTAACCGTCGATGATGTTCCTAAAATATGATCAATTATTAATACATATATGTAAATTTAATTAGTATAGTTTAAAATAAATGTTTATATATTTCATCAAATAACATATTCACATTATTATTATGATGGTCCTTTCTACGCAAAATATTAAAAATTTACACCCTTCTACAGTAAAAAAATTATTAAAAAAGTGATATAGTGTAGGTTTGAAGCGACGTAGCGCAATGGTTTTTGTGTTTACCTTTGACGCAAAACATTTAAGATTCGATCCATAGTAGTCGCTTCAAGCCATAAAGCATTAAGCAAGTTTTCTGTGGATAAAAAGTTGTTGCCATAAAAAGTTTTCAAAAGAAAGAAACGCTTGGCATACACTCTACAAGGGTGGTTGCTCTAATTTTTTTTTGTAGATTGAAGTCCGTGTACAACATAAAACCATATATATAATTCCTCATATAACGCTAAAATCAAGATTCACCAAACGACAAAAAAAAACTTTTTGCAAATTCAATGAACGTTCATGGGACGTTATCTGTTGCCTTCTTTCTATTTTGTTTCTTTATACCTTTTGCACATCTAAACCATTCATACGATTGCGATAAAATTTTGAAGAGTTGCTGTGCTCACGCTTAGAATGGTTTTGCGAGTTGTGGAACCAAATTAACGCCCTCCGTCGTATCTCAGAAACGCTATAACGGGGAGTACCAGCAAGTTTCGCTAACTTAATATCTTACACATATTTGTATTCAAAACAAAACCCGTTCAACCCCAGGTACTATAAGCTAGTACGTTATATAAGTGATATATAGCCTTAATGTGAGGGCAATTTTTTTTTTGAAATGGTGTAGGGGGGTTTTATGGGTAATTAAAATTGTATTGCTTTAGGTTTCTTAAAACAATATAGAATAAATAATACTAATACTAATCCTATCTAAGTGATATTTACATAAGTATGTCTTGACAAATTAATATTCTTGAAAACGTAAAAATTTTGTATTTAAATATATATACCTGATCTAGCAATGTGATTCGTTGCAACATCAATACTCTCAGCAGAATTGTTAAATGTCCAACTAAATTCTACTTCTGGTGGATTTGCATCCACATCGCATTTTATTTTTGCATCTTCCTGCTTTGCCACACCATAAATTCGAGACTGATTTGGAGTACATGTCGGTGCATCTATATTTAAAAACAGAAAGAAAATATAAATAATGTATCCCGAAAAATTCGTAAAAGACATATTTTTCAGGCAAAATGTTGAATTTAATTTTTTTAAGTTAATATTATTTGATGGATCTTTCCTTTCTAAGTTTACAAATCTTATCATTAAATATTAACTAAAAAATCTTTTATTTCGACTGTATATGGGATGCATTTCTCTGAGACTCATCGCTGGGTTGGTAAGTCAATACCACTAAGACGGGATTGGCAGCACAGCCTTGTAAGATCTCGCGCGAGGTGGTTAGGGTGCGATTAGAGCTTGCTAAAGTACTATTCCTTATGTTCTGCTATTGCATTCCTGACTGGTAGAATATTTAGATCTCTCTGTATGTTGACGGTTCAAACATAATACGGTTCCCCTATAACGGTTCTCAAAATCTTCGACTGGGTTCTTTGGACGATGTCAATGTTGTTGTTGCTAGCATTCTCCCATAACTGGGAGCCACAGATCCTTCAGTTACAGGTTAAAGAGCGTGCATTTATAAGCCAATGGAGGCTATTGGCTGTGAGTTTTAAATGTGTTCTTTTGGCTTCAATGTGTCTGCGCCATGTAAGTCTTCTATCTAGTTGTACTCCGAAGTACGCCACTTCGTTTGCTTGCGGGAGTGCTGTATTGTTTAATACAGTCTGTCCTGATGAGGGTAAAAGTTACTTGCTTGCATTTATGTTCGTTAACCTTTATTCTTCAGCCATTTTCCCACGTCAGCTAGATGAAGAGGTAGTTGCGCTGTTGCTTGCGATGAGTATTTAGAGCGACTGCGAATAGCTATGTCGTCTGAAAAGGTAGATATTATCAGTCGCCTGCTTGTTGAAATGTCTGCTGTGTAGAGTACATATAGTGTACGCTTCCCTGAGGAACTCTGGCTTCAATAGTGTGCTTGTCGGAAATTGCTGAGTTACACCTTACTACGAATTTTTTGACGTAAAGATACAATTTTAGCAGGTCATGTGTATTGTTAGGAAGCGTTGTTTTAATCGTATGCGT
The DNA here is from genome assembly GCA_949127995.1 of Suillia variegata. Taxonomy (NCBI): domain Eukaryota; kingdom Metazoa; phylum Arthropoda; class Insecta; order Diptera; family Heleomyzidae; genus Suillia; species Suillia variegata. Next base: position 23,588,828 of record OX421843.1, read on the forward strand.
TAGACCTTCCAACTAAACTCTGTCGAATACTTGAGAAACATCCAGAAAAATTTGCAGTACAGTATTCTTGATTTTCGAACGCGTTTCGTTTATCTGACGTTATACGATTGACCTGTTCAATAGTTCCGTGTTTTTCACGAAAGCCAAATTGGTGCTATGGGATTTTGTTATGGATTCTCAGATAAGAATTAATTCGAGTCAGTAGCCATTTTTCAAAGAGTTTTGATAGGCATGATAGAAGACTTGTTGGTCTGTTCGACAAGGGAACTCTGTGATCTTCTCCTGGTTTTTGTATTATTATAATAATAGCCTTTTCTATCTCTCTAAAAAGTGACCCAGTTTTGTGATGGCATTGAATATCTGGGCAACGTTGCACTCGGCAAAAAAATGAAGCTCAGTAACCGCTTTTGGGGTTAAAAGGTAGTAACCCTTTGTTTTTTTTTTTGGTTTAATTCCTATTATTGATTTTTAGGATTTCGTTTGGGCGAAACTTGATTGGTTCGTGTTGAGGCTGAGAATCATTTGTTAAAGTCGGTGGTACAAACTCGTGGTTGATGGATGTGGTTGAAGCACTTTTTGGAGGTGAACAGCAAAAGTGCTGACTCTTTCTTTGTCGCTGCGGGCTTAGAAAGAGCCAGCCGCCTGCAGGATTTCTGTCGGTGAGCTAAGAGTTGGGCTGTTCAATTTGTAGATTTGCCTTTTTTTGGTTGTATGATGCTGTTTGAGGTGTTGATGTTCGAGCTGCAGCGATGAGGACCAACTCCAGTGTGTTTATAAGTCCATCATTGCAGCTGCAATAATGAGATGTGGATTAAGCTCAATGTGTGAACTTATATATTTTTTTAACTGATCAAATTTGTTTTTTTGTGATGTCAATTTAGCAAGTTGTGCTATGGTTTCTGGTTGTCGGAATAGATTAAAGAGAACAGGCGAATGATCGGATGATAGATCCGAAAGACATTCGACGCTTTACAGATTATAACAAACTTGTGTTGGCGCATATTCAAAAGGTTTGCGACTTTATATTGGGATCTTCTATAGATAGCAACAGGTCTTATCATACCTCAGCTGACTGGCAACCTGCCAACTTATTCTATAAGTCTTGTATTCAAAGGATGCCAGATATTTAACTTACGGATGTAAACTTTTACAAAAGTGGTCATGTTTTTTTTTATAGGAATACCCAAAATTATATGTAATGGTATTCAACGAAATGTTTTAGGGTTGATCGCTCAAGAAACCATATTTATATAGATTTTTACGGGCCCAGTCAATACCCAGAATGTTTCTTCGTTTTCGACCTGTGTTTCCTTCCACAATGACAGAAAATTGTTTGGCAAAATATGGAAATCTAAGTACTTATCTGAATTGCAGAAAATATACAAGTTGAAATTTCTTCAGATAGATTTAGAAATAGGCGATTTGGTTGTAGTTCGAGAGGAAAATTTACCACTTTATGAATGGCAACTTGGTTAACGTGTATTTTGGTGAAGATAAACGTGTTCGGGTAGCCGATGTCCATACGCAACGTGGGTTATTAACACGACCCATCGTCAAAACGATTACTCTAGCCGACAAATTTCAAAAAAAATTCTGATCTGAATAATTTGATATAAAATTGCTATGTAAAATGAGGCGCTGATTTCGAAAATCATTTATCCGGAGATAAGGCTGCTGCGTGGAATTCATTCAAATTGTTTGTTTCTGGCTTTATTGGCAACAGCAAACAAAAAAACTATTTTATAAAAAAATTATCATCAATATTAATTTTTAATTAAGTCATCGTCATATTTGTCATATTGATCGAAAAAGGAGTAAACATGTCGTTGAAAATTCTCCATTCCCATTTGGATTTTTTCCCGTCGAATCTTGGTGACGAGAGCAATGAGCATGGGGAGCAATTTTACCAGCAGATAAAAATTTTAGAGCGGCGATATGCTGGCTCTTGGAACGAAGCCATGATGTGGGACTACGCTTGGTTCCTCATCAGAGAAAAGAATGAAAGTTTTAATAAAATACGAAGTGGAACAAATTTTTTTTAATACAAACTTTACTAATATACAGGTCGATATGATTTTACTTACTTCAATACTCTCGTAATTTTTTTTATAAATACACAACGAACCCGACGTAATGGCGAAAAACTGAAGACGCCATTGTGTTTAAAGTGACCTATTCATGTATAAAAACTGTAGAAGTCGTTAACACTTCACAATTTGTCGACCTGTTATATCTGTTCATTTACATTTTTTTATACCTTTTGGGGAAAATTTTTATTTTATTTTTTTGATAAAATACAAAAAAAAATTTTATTTAATTTAGTTATTGTTGGTCTAATAAAAAAAATGTTATTACCGTTGATGATAGACGATTAATTTAAACTATCATTTATTAAAATCGACCAACTCTACATATATGTGCAGTTACGTGACACCACCTTTTCGAAATTCAACAAAAACATTAAATGGGCGATATTTCCTGAACGGTGTGACAGATTTTGGCTTTGATTTTCGAAATCAGCTCCCCTTTTTACATAGGAAATGGATATTGGTTAACCCAGATCATTTTGGATGTCGGGTAGTGTTATCCTTAGGAGTTGTTTAAAGTCTGACATAAAAACCATCGCGCTCGAAAAACGGCTCTGGAGCTCAACCTCGCTCGCCGCGCACAAATGCAAACCGGACACATCAGCACTCTGAAGCTCGACCTAGCTCGTCGTGCCTCGGTGCATCCAACTCGTCATGGGACGATAATAGTAGACATTCGAGAGCTCGACCTCGTTCGTCCCGCCTCGATACACACTACTCTTCAAAATCTGATGCCACGACACCGCCAGGAGTTGCAACAAGAACGTCACCCACTACTCCCCAATCATATACAAACCAACCCATGAATAAAAATATTAAAAATAGTTCTAGTGCAAATAAATAAAAAAAAATTACATTTAGCATACATAAAACTACTAATTAACAAAATTGGCGTGATCGGATAGGAACAACTCCCATTTATAATATACACATATGTATGTGCTACAAGAAGCACATTTTTCATGTACAAAATGCGTATGTTATATGAGCTTCGGTATAACCGAATATAATTGAATCAGTAGTTAAATTTAATTTACGCATTTATATACTTACATAAAATATTTAGTGTAAATGGTTGACTGGTCCCTTCGCCTTCAGCGTTGTATCCTACACATGAATAGTTTCCGGCTGTTGCTCTAGTAACGCCTTGCAGTACTAATGAATGATTACTGACTATAACACCTTGCGAAATATTATGAGGTAGTGGTCTTCCCTAAAAAAAATATTAAAAAGTGTAAATACATAAATTAATACGTTATATGCCCTGGAATTGTTTTGAATAGAAAGAGGTTTAAGATAATTAGTTAGCGGAATTGTATTGGTAAAAATCAAATTTGATTTGCTTGTCCCAAAAAGGTGATAATACCCTATGTTAGCGCTGTTAGTAGTAGTATATATGTGCACACCTACGAAACAAAACTGTTCTTCTCTCCAAACAGTTAAACAGGCGTAGCGATTGTTTGATTTCTAGGGCACTTCATTTGCAATTGTATATACTTAAATATATATATTGAAATTATTGTAGGGTTACAATCCCAAAAATCCCCCCCACAACTATGGCTTCAAATATGTACGAGTGTAGGTAAATATAAGTAGAGTACATTAGATGACTTGTAACTGTACAACCAATGCAAGTGAATACCACGCGTTTTTAGTAATTTCTAGGATTTTTCGATCGAGCTGCGAAAGAAGGAGGACGACTTTTCTGAAATAAAAGAACTTTTTAAGTTGAAAAAGTTTATATAAAAAAAAATAAGTTTTTTTTAAACAAACCACGTTTTCAAGTTGACATTGTTAAAGGAAAGACTACCCTCTCGTTAACCTGGTCATTCCTTGAGTGAACACCGCAGGAGGGCAAATATAGTGACGTTTTCGGCATTGATGAAATGAGCATCTTTCAAGGTGAATGGAACGATAAAGTTTACGCTGTCGCTGGTGATATGTTCAAAAGCTGCTTGTACGATCTGCTCATGAATGTGCTCGAGGAGAATAATTACAATAATAGTGAGAGACCGTCATTGATATAACCCACCCATCCATCGGATTCACCCTATTGTGTACCTTTACTACTTCAGACCAAAATTACAGCAATTTAACGCATTTTTGTGTTCTTAAATGCTAATTTTTATTAGTTTATTTTATAAAATTATAAAGCTAGTATTATGGACATTTCTGGTATTGTTTTTATTCATATTTTTGTTTTGTTTTGTAATATGACAATATAAAATACTGGAATAAATGGTGTGTAACTTACCTCATTACTCGTTTTCGTCCACTGGCCAGCCGTCGAATTACGAAGTTGAGGGGGGAGGTTAATAATATTATTTTTTTTTTTATTTAACAAATTTTGCACTTATTTTGTCATTAGATTTTTTTTATTCGTAAAAATTAAACTTTACGTTGGAATTTTATATTTTTACATTTTTTTGTTCTTTTCTTTTATTATTAAATTTTTTTGTCTTCCTTTCTTTCTTTCTTTATTTCTTTTTTTCTTTCTTTCTTAAAATTTAAAATTTATATAATGCACATAAAATTTTATGAAATAACATTAAATATTCAACACTCTATTTTCTTCATTTTTCTTCTTACATTTTTGGTACTAAACTGATTATACAACTTTTACCTACGCTATCGAAATATACTTCTTTCTGTTTTGTAATTAAATTTAACTTTAAAACGTGCATGGTTGGCATGGGGTGGCATGGCATGTTTGATAGTGGGGTATAACGGGCTTACAGAACGGCTCTTCGTAACTCTGTCGTGGTGTCTCCTGGTAATCGAGTCCGGTCATGTTTCGGGTCGGGCCAACGGAAGCGGCGACCTCCATCTTCCCATATTTCCTCAACCCATTTTTCATTTCACCTCCTTTTCCTTTCAAGAATCTACGCAAGACTCCAAGAGGGCCAAGGTCTCCAACGCGTCGTCGAACTCGGTTTCATCCAAAAAGACATCAAAACCGTTCAGCGAAGTTGCAAGGGATCCGCTTCTTCTGGCACTGATTGATGATAAGACTAGCAACGCCAGAAGCATCAATGAGATTTGGGGTGAGTAGGAGGCCAAACTTGCTGAAGACGTAATGAATTACGTCCAATGCAACAAGGATGGTCCTCTACCAGACTTCGACTCCTCGGAGCTGGTCAGAGGCTGTAGGGTAATTAAATGTGGGGACGCGTTTTCCAAGGAATTTCGTGAAAAAAGCATTGCCAAGCTCGGCAATGTTTGGAAGGATTTGAGCATTAAAGCCATTCCAGTCAAGGACATTCCAAGGTAACCGCGTGCTCGTATTTGGTTGCCCAAAATGAAGTAGGATAACGCGAAGCTGATCGCGTACCTAAAATTGCACAACCCAGAGGTTCCGATTGATGAATGAATGGTTAGTCATCCGAGCTGAGGAACCTCACAAACTCAGCATATCCTTCCTTTTATCGATCAGCGGGAAAAGCCTTGCCCCCCTGGAAAGGTTGGATAACAAACTTAAGTTTGGCGTCAGGCATGCGAAGCTTAAAATATTCCAAGGCAGTGCGGACGACCCAGACGAAATTGTAAGCTTTTCGATGAGCTTAGCATCGTCAAGGATGCCACAACAACCAAATGCTGAATGCCGTGCAGATTAATCTGCAGCATTCGAAATGTGCTACGGAGAATCTGATTGTCTTCCTCAGGGAGGGAGGCATAGACATCGGCATTATCCAAGAGCCCCGGGTGAACAGTAGCAGCATCAAGGGTTTCACGGATAGCAACTATCTACTATACTACAAGAAAGATTCAGGTAAACCTAGATCTTGTATTATTATTAAAAAACACATTAAAGCATTTATTTGCAGCAGTTCCAGTTCCGCTGATCTGACAGTTGTCAGGATCGAAATAGACGGCGGTAAAAAACTAGTGGTCGCATCCGCGTACATGTCGCATGACCTGCCTGCTCCACCAGACGAAGTGAGTAGGCTTGGCCAAAGCCTGTGCAGGGATGAAACCTTAATTTTAGGTTGCGACGCCAATGTCAGACATACGCTTTGGGGTAGCAGCGAAATAAATGACAGAGGTTAGTCACTTTTTGATTTTATTACACAAACTAAATTAGGCATTTGCTACCGGGGAAATTCTCCCACCTTTATCTTTCCGAGTACGGATGATTTCATAGGATGAGAGGAGGTTCTCGATATCACTCTTACTAATCTCAATACCGAGATCAAAATAGAAGACTGAAGAGTGTCGAGTCAGCGATCCTATAGGAATCCAAGAAGGATTAACTGGGAAAAATTCCGCAATTCATTGAACTCCTCTTTAGGCAGGTATTCACCCGTTTCTTCATCCCCTTCTGAACTAGATTATAGAGCAGGAAAATTTGAGAAAGCTTTTAGTTCGGCTTTCATGAACTCGTGCCCTGTCACTCGCAGTAAGAGTAAATTCCCGTCATGGTGGAACAATGGCCTGAGACGCATCAGGAAGTTTGTCAGAAAGAAGTTCAACGAGGCGTATATACAAAAATCCTGGCACTCCTACAGAGAGTGTCTTAAAACCTACAAAAAGGCCATCAGATTGGCGAAAGCTAGCTCTTGGTCAAATTTTTGTAAATCTATCGAGACTGTCAAAGACTCTGCCAGACTTAGTAAAATCCTGTCCAAATAGCACTCGTGTCCATCCTTAATTAAAAAGATGAACGGGTCTTGGGTTGAATCTCCTAATGAATCATTGACTGCACTTTCCAAGTGGTGATGGTGAGATGAATCTAAATACTCCAGAAGATACACAGCATGGCAATTTCTCGGTTTTAGCTGACTCTCTCATCACTAGGGAACGGATTATATGGGCTGTCAAGAGTTTCTCTCCTTTTAAATCTCCAGGCCCGGATGGTATACTTCCGGTCATGCTATGGAACCTCAGAGACACTGTGGTCCCATAGCTGGATCAACTTTTCAATTAAAGTATCACTCGTAGCTATATTCCCTCAAGTTGGAGGAATATTAGAGTCGTCTTTATTTCTAAGGTTGGTAGGCGTGGACATGAGTGCGCGAAGGACTTTAGACCCATCAGCCTGTCCTCCTTCGTACTTAAAACATTAGAAAGAGTCATCCTTACTAATAGTATAAATGAAGGTGCATTTATTTATTTTCGTTTGTACCGTTTTCACGCTTATACGGCTGAACCGATTTACTTCAAACTTGGAACATATATCGAGGTGGGTTTGGAAGGAATGATAGGCTATATGAAATCTGCCACGCCCACATATTACGCCCAAAAGTAGTCAAATTAAGTCAACAAAAACTATTATTTCACTAATAAAATTCCAAAAAATCTCAAATTTTTAATTTGAGTTGGTATGGTCACTGTCGACAACTCCGCGAAAAGTGGGCGTGGTTAGATGAATTTAACGCCAACTGCCGTAACTTCGGAACGTGATGGTCTACAATGATAAAACTTGGTATGTAGGTGTATGGTGACAAAATCTACCACCTCACAAAAAGTGGGCGTGGTTTTATCAATATAACGCCCACTGCCGTAACTCCGGAACGCGATGGTCTACAATGATAAAACTTGGTATGTAAGTGTATGGTGATGAAATCTACCATCTCACAAAAAGTGGGCGTGGTGGGATTAATTTAACGCCCACCGCTATATATCAGGAACGCGATGCTCTATGAAGATAAACGTTTGTATAAAGGTGTATGGTGACTAAATCTACCATCTTACAAAAAGTGGGCGTGGTCGGGTTAATTGAACGCTCACCGTTGCAGCTCAGAAACGTGATACTGTACGATGATTAACTTTAGTGTGAAGGTGTTTGGGAACTATATCTACTATCTCAGCAAAACTGGGTTCAATTTACGTGCTGTACTACTATGAAGAAATTTGGTTCTTAGTAACTAAATCTGACCGGAAAGTGCTACTACAATTTTAGTTACATACAAATGCGAATACCGGGGAGGTTAACAGTTGCGAAACTCAGTTTATAGGTACATGGTGACAATAGTTATAAACACACAACGTGAAGTAACGGGAAGTTCTGCATACAAATTTTGTATAAAATTATCAAAATAACCAAATATTCATACAAATATAATTCCAAAAACGGTGGGCTAGGCTGGGAAGTTTATTAATCTTAATTAACAAATAAGACTTGATTCTATTAAAAAAGAACCCGGACACCGCCGGGTACTTTAAGCTAGTTGAATATCATATTAGACTTTCACTCTCAGATGGATGGTATTCGAATACCCAGCATGCTTACCTCAAAGGTAGATCCACGGATACGGCACTACATGAGGTAATCCGGGTAATCGAGAGGTCTATTAACTCCAAGCAGTATATTTTAGGAGCCTTTCTAGACATTGAAGGCGCTTTTAACAATGTTAGCTCTGACGCCATTAAAAATTCTCTGGTAGAGCATCAAGTAGATGCGGGAATTGTATACTGGACTATGTCCATGTTGCAGTCTCGGGTGATTCAGGCGAATTTGGGCAATTGTAATATCACTAAATCAGTCAACAGAGGTACCCCCCAGGGAGGGGTTCTCTCACCACTCCTGTGGTTGATTGTTATGGATGATATGCTAAAATCTCTCGAAAAATCCGGTATTAAGGCAGTTGCGTAAGCCGACGACTTTCTTAGTGAAATCATGGGTAGGGCGCTGAGAACACTAAGCTCATGGGCTGCTAGGTGCGGCTTATCAGTGAATCTAGTGAAAACAGAATTACTATTATTCACCACTAAAGCCAAGATACCTCAATTCAACTTACCAGTTCTAAACGGACAAGAACTTACTCTCTGCCCTGAAGCCAAGTTTCTCTGTGTTCTTCTTGATACAAAGCTAAATTGGAAAAATAATATTATCGTGCGAATTAAAAAGAGCCTGCATTGCTTTTTTTACGTGCAATAAAATGTTTGGCAAACGTTGGGGTCTCCAGCCAAAGATGGTACTCTGGATGTACAGAGCTGTAGTTCGACCGATTCTCACGTTTGGTGGCCACCGCTTAGTAAAAATTATAATATAGTAATATTAGGAAGAGTGCAACGATCCGCATGCATTGGCATAACTGGGGCTGCAGCAAGACTCAAAGAAGTAAGTAAGTAAGTAAGCTAGTACATATGTCCACAACAGAATTTTAGGTACGCTTCCTAAAGAGGTAGTGCCTGTAACGACTGACTATATTTCACCGAAAATAGTTCTTAACAAGAACTTTTTAGACAGATTTCCTTCCAGAGAATAATGGTCATCAAATAGTGTAATCGACAAATTCGGCGTTGCCATTTTTACGGATGGCTCCAAGATGAGTTGTGGAGTTGGCGCAGGTGTTTTCTGTAAACACCTTGGTATCTCTAGATCTCTTAGACTTCCTGATGAGGCCAGTGTGTTTTAAGCTGAATTGATAGCTATCTTAGAAGCTTGTAGCATTATTAGTAGCAAACTAACTCGTAAAAAGAACATAGCCATATTCTCTGACAGTCAGGCAGCTATTAAAGCTTTGTCCTTTAATTTAATAACATCAAAATTAGTTCTTCAAGGCAGGAATGAACTAGATCTTCTCGGTCACAGACATAGAATAAACCTTATCTGGGTTCCAGGACATAGGAGCATAGTAGGTAATGAAGTGGCCGATGACCTGGCCAGGAAGGGCTCTGCATCGGCGCTGGATCTGGCTGTTCCGGTTCCGGTACCTATAGGCAAGGTTAAATCTGAAATCTGCAATTTTTTTGTCAATAAAGCCAAGTCTATATGGAAAAACACCGCAGGATGCGCTGTATCCAAAAAAACTTGGCCGAACTACAACCTTTCAAGATCCCTTGAACTCATTAACTTGAGCCGTCGAGACATCGCGTGGATTACTTACATCTTCACTGGACACTGGCCTATTGGTGAACATGCCCGCAGATTGGGAATTTTCTATAATGTCCACTGTCGAAACTGCAACAACATCAGTGAACCAGAGACACTGATTCACTTCATCTGCGACTGTCCGGCTTTAGCAAGAGTCAGGCTTCGTACCCTCCACTCCGTCAGATAAGACTTCTAATGAGGTTGGAAATCGTTAGAAGTCTTATCTGACTACCCACTAACCTCTTTATGTTGGTTCCCTTGACGTGGGAAAGAGGTTTAAACGGTCATATGGATCTCCCTGATTATAGACTTCTTATGATCGCCGGCAGCTGCTATTGGTTATATAGAAGTTCTCAAGTCAGAGAGTTTTTGTGTCACCGTGAACTAAGAGGAGAGCTCTGTAATAGTAACAAAGGGAGACCTAGATGATCCAAGACTGAAACACGAGGTGTACTCCACTTGAGACTAATACAGAGATTGCCGTACCAACGCCACCCTAAGCCAAGGTGATGAGGTACCCGTGCCGATGGCTGAATGGTCAATGGGTGCTAAAAGAATGCTGATCGCTAACGGTCCCCTCCGACACACGGGCAAGCTCGGTTGTATAAGTGCCTTCTCTACGCATGCCGGCTCTGCGGACGAGTGACCAACCCTTCCGAGCATACTCGTGGGTCCAAAAAATGAACACAACAAAAACAACAAACAACAACAACACAAACACCGATGACGACCAGGACAAAGAAAATGACTCCCTCTCATATCGGAGTCCGATGAAGGTAATACCCGAATCGGATGAAGATATATTGTTAGCCTCCAGCTAAGAGACTACAGTGAGCGTGAAAGGTTGTGCGAGACATAGCACACCCAAACCGCAAGCAGCATTAACATCAAAAGCCCCCAACGTCGCTGAGCCCAGCGGGCTTAAGGGCAAAAAGAAAAATCGCTGGGAGCGGTCATGAAGCAGCGGTACCAGAAAGCTGTCTACATGTTGGATAGAATATCCAAGAATGCAGCAGCCGGTACTGTTCATGAACGTGAACTAGTTGATAAAATAAGGTACGAAGCGATGATTGAGGAGTATAAGAAGTTCACTGAACATACACCTGCACCAGCAACTTCAGGCAGCCAGGCTCAAAAACGTAACCGCTCGCAGAATGCAGAAACGAAGACGCCACTCACCGTGCAGCAAAAATGGGTGGTGATTGATGTTGGACTATCGGGTTTCGTAATGAACTACGTACTCGATAATCCCGCAGTTCCCCATCCAGAGTTTGACTCATCGGAAACCTTTCGGGGTTACAAAATAGTCAAATGCGCAGATCGTTTTTCTTTGGATTTTCTCACCGACAGTGTCGCTAAGCTCAGCGGCACGATAACAGGCTTGAAGCTCAAGTTGATTCCAGTGAGTGAAATTCCGAGAATACCACGAGCTTGCATTTGGCTACCTCCGATGAACGAACCGGGCGAAAAGCTGTTACGGTGTCTGAAACTCCAGAACAAGGACATCCCTGCTGTAAACGACTGGCAGTTGATTAAGGTCGAAGAAGCAAGGAAGTCCAGCAGACCACTCCTCTTGGCCATCAGTGAGGAATCACTTGAGGCATTGTCAAAGGCAGACAACAAAATTCGCTTTGGCATCCGAATGGCCAAGATGAAAATCTTTAAAGGCGACACAGAAGAGGTCGACAATGCGGGTCAGTTGCTTTCGGGGGTCAACCTGCAGGAAGACGGTGAGAATGCTGAGGTTTGCGCAAATAAACCTGCAGCACCCTAAGTGCGCCACCGATAACTTAAATATCGTCCTCAGCGAGGGGGATATACACATCAGTCTCATCCAAGAGCCCTAGATTGGACACGATAAAATCATGGGGCTCAATATCAGCACTCACAACCTCTACTACAGTAAGCCAAGGGCGTGTATTCTTATCAAGAAAGGTATAAGTGCATTCCTCTGCTCTAATTACAGCACATCAGATATGACGTTGAGTAAGATAGAAGAGTCCGGAATGCAGAACCTCATTGTGGCCTCGGTCTACATGCCTCATGACATAGAGGCACCGCCGGAGGAATTGAAACGCCTCATCGATCATCACCAGAACGACGATGAAGCCTTTAAGAAATCTACTCCAATCAGTGTCACAAAGAACAAATCTCTCCCATGGTGGACTGGTGACTTGAAGAAACTTAGGGACAAAGCCAGGGCGGTCTTTAATGAATGTTATTTGACCGGCTTAAGGCAACCGTATAATAACATACGGAAAAAGTATAAGAAAGCAATTAGGGCAGCAAAGTCAGAATCTTGGCAATCCTACTGCACATCAATAGAAAACTCTAGGGAATCTGCAAGGCTCAGTAAAATGTTGTCCAAAGAACACTCCAATCCAACTTATGTTAAAAGTGTGGATGGAGTGTGGACGACTTCCGCAACAGATTCTCTAGAAACACTAGTTAAATGTCACTTTCCCGGTTGCGAGTCGCAGCAGAGATCGGAGACCCGGGAAACCCATAGATCCATGCCAGATGATGTGGTAGATTCAATAATAGATAAAAAAAAATATCTTTTCAATAAACAGTTTCCAGCCGTTTAAATCGGCAGGGCCAGACGGTATTATACCGATTATGCTTCAGAGGACACTGAAGACTATTCAAACTTGGCTCATTAATATTTTCAAAGCGTACTTAAGCCTTACCTATGTTCCGGAGAGCTGGAGAAGAGTTAACGTGGTCTTCATACCCAAGGTGGGTAAGAAAAACCATGAAGCACCTAAATACTTTAGACCAATTAGTTTAACCTCTTTCCTATTAAAAACTCTGGAAAGATTAATAGATATCCACATTAGGTCCACAGTAAGCGGATACATACTTTCCAATGCACAACATGCTTATGTGAAGGGCAAATCCACAGAAACTGCCCTTCATGAGGTAATTGGACAAATCGAAAGATCATTATATCAGGGACAATTCACTATGGCAGCCTTCCTAGACATAGAAGGAGCCTTCAACAACATCTCGGTAGACACCATATTCGAATCGCTTGTTAGATCCAGGGTCAATGACGGCGTAAACAATTGGATTCGGTGTATGCTACAGAACAGAATCATACATGCATTTATTGGAGATGCCTCTATTACAAAATTTGTGAGTAGAGGTACTCCACAAGATGGAGTACTATCTCCGCTCCTATGGGTACTGTCACTAAACAATATTCTACTAGAATTCAACAGAGGAGGAGTTAAGGTAGTCTCGTACGCAGACGACGTCGTGATTCTTACAACAGGTCCGTTTTTATCTACTATCAGTGAAATATTGGAAAGAGCTTTAAGAAAACTAAGCTCATGGGCCAAGAGAAGCGGCCTGAATGTCAACCCAAGTAAAACCCAGTTAATGTTATTTACTAATAAGAAAAAAATACCTCAGTTCACACTTCCATCTCTCAATGGAGTTAAAATCCCGCTATCAAACAGAGCGACATATCTAGGAGTTATACTAGATCCAAAGTTAAACTGGAAAGATAACGTGCAAACTATACTTAGGCCAATCATAGCTTACGGTGCAATAGTATGGTGGCCAGCCCTAAACAAACAATATAACGTTCAAAAACTCGAAAAATTACAGCGTGCAGCCTGCGCGGGTATTACGGGAGCCATGAGATCATGCCCAGCCGAGGCACTGAACGTCATTCAGAACAGCAGCAAATACAGCAACCAGAATTATGGAGAATGGCCTATGGCACGCAAAACAGTTTGGCCATGGTATAATTCTTGGAAGCCAAAGTCTCAACAGGAAATCTTCGGACCACATCACTACAATCCTAAACTTTCAAAGGAAATTTGAGGTTAAATTTCCCACAAGAAACGATTGGAATTTGAACCTGGCAGTAAAGGAAAACACCATTAAGCTTTACACCGATAGATCCAAGTTGGATGTCGGGGTAGGAGCGGGGGTGTACTCCAAAGAACTAAAGGCATCCTAATATTTTCGCTTGGGAAACTCAGCCAGCATCTTTCAAGCGGAAGCTCTAGGGATTAAAGAAGCATGTTAGAAAATGGGGAGTTGCAAACAAGAAAGCTCCAAAGAAACAGTTTTCCATTTTCTTTGCGAGTGCCCTGGTTTGAACAGTTTACGAAATAGTACGCTTGGAAAATGTACAATGAACAATCTCAAAGAGCTCGCTGAAATTAAAATATACGACATCAGTAGGTTCATAAACAAATCAAGATGGATTGAATCGACCTGACCTCAGTGGTACCACAAGTGGTGTATCAAAATGGCGCTATTGTGCTAATTGGGCCTGAATTTATGTTTCTTCAGGCAACACCTAAACCAACCAACCTACTAATGAACATTTTGAAATTCCTAAACAATTCAGGATGGCTCCAGCATTGATCCCTCCCCCCCCCCCCCTCCTTTAGGAGATTGTGGTAGCAAAACGGCATTAATTATGCTACTTGTGCTGGTGAAGCTCCACCAGTTTTTCCACTTATACTACTACTATACTTAAAACGTGCGCACAGAAATATTCAATTTTAACAACATCTTGTTAACATAAGGCAGAATTTCGGTTGCAACTGAGAATAAAATCAATCAAGAATTCTTAGTTTCGTTAAAAAAAACAAGTACCAAATTTTAAATTAATGTGCACGTTTCGGCTTAACTTTACAGCATAAAATAGTGTATGGTTTTATCTTTTTTAGTGGAAAAGTAGTGTCACTTTGTTTCCGCAGACATTTTTACTTTACTTTCTGGTTGTAAATTTCGACAAGTTCTCGAGCAGACCAAGGTAGGATGGGTGCTCGTGAGCAGTCACCAAATATGACAATTTCTCGACAGATTTATTGCTGATGCCCTTCTCCTCGAGGACATTCATGAGCAGATCTTAAAAGTAGCTCTTGAACATATCACCAGCGACAGCGTAGACTTTATCGTTCCATTCACCTTGGAAGATGCTCATTTCATCAATGCCGAAAACGTCACTATATTCGCCCTCCTGCGCTGTTCCCTCAAGGAATGACCAGGTTAACGAGAATGTATTTTTTCCTTTAAAAATGTCAACTTAAAAACGTAGTTGGTTATAAAAAACTATTTTTTTTTTTTATAAACTTTTTCAACTTAAAAAATTTCTTTTATTTCAGAAAGGTCGTCCTCCTTCTTCCGCAGCTCGATCGAAAAATCCTAGAAATGACTAAAAACGCGTGGTATTCACTTACATTGGTTGTACAGTTACAAGTCATCTAATGTACTCTACTTATATTTACCTACACTCGTACATATTTGAAGCCATAGTTGTGGGGAGGATTTTTGGGATTGTAACCCTACAATAATTTCAATTTATGTATATATTTAAGTAAATACAATCGTTGCGATTGTTTGGCTGTTTGGAGAGCAGAACAGTTTTGTTTCGTAGGTGTGCACATATATACTACTACTAACAGCGCTAACATAGGGTATTATCGCCTTTCTAACTCTTTCATATAAATTTTTGTATAGTATTTTGGGAAAAGCAAATCACTTTGTTTCTTTTTTTATATTTGATTTTTACTGAATAAAATTGAACCATTACAGAATTTTGCTTTACTTCCAGAAGTGGCGTTTCCGAGTTTCTACAGTGAGCGTTAAAAAGATCCAACCACTCTCATCTTTAGTGAAATTATTGACCACACAAACTCAGTTGCCAAATTTCAGAATTTATGCGCAATATTAGCGATATGTGAAAGAGTGAAAGAGTATTCCTTCCCGGTGCATACATATACATTTTTCCAATATAGCATATCAATTTTCTGAGCTATGGTGGTAGGTGTAAAATTGATTAAAACTAGTAAAAAAACAAGTTGGAACAGTTTTATTTTAGAATAACTTTTTTACTAAATAAAGGTCTCGTCGAAAACATAGCACCTAGTTTTCGACGAGACCTGTCTTTTTTGTTGAACTGATACCATTTTCACCGTAGGGTTCTTTTGTTGTTAAAAAAATCTTCTTCTTCTTCAATAACCTAAACTTTATTACGAAGTTTAAATTTATTTCGTAATCCGGTAATGGTTATTTCATCAAAATGTTATTATCAATTTTTTTTACCAAAACTTTATTATGTAGTTGATTATAGTTTATAATCAAGTTTAAGTTAAACGCAATTAAGAAATATTAATTACAATTAAACCTTCTTATGAGCATGATTTTAACTCATAATCAAGTTTAACTTATTTGCCTTAACGTTTTTGTTTTGTTTTCTCTCGACTACATGAATAATTTTTCTTATTAATTGAAGATAAAATATTCTTGAATAACTTACAAAAATATTTATATTTTAAAATTAAATGCCGCCATTTTATAAACCAGGTTTTATGTCTTATTATTATAAAAATAAAAACCATAAATGATAAAACTGAACTGCGTTTAAATGAGCAACTTTTTAACCTTAATTATAAATTTAAGTTATTAAGTTTAAGAAAAAACATATGATATCTTTATTATATTTTTTGTATTAAATGTTTTATTTAATAAATATTAATAAATGTAAATTAAATTGTAAAAATAGTTAAAATCATGAAATAAAAAAATTATATTTGTCAATAAAAAATTCAATGTTACTAAGATACGTTAAATTTTTAGTATTTCCTAGTGGTATGGTTAAACTAGGGACTCTTTAACCAAAATTTGTTATCGATAACTGGTTGATGTGTTAGGCGAAAAGCCCCCTTATAAGCGTCCCGACCGGCTTTCATTTACCACCAGCTTGTTTTTTGGATAGAGCAATTATATGCTCTTCAGAAGAAGGTTTAACAAACGGTTGGTATTTAAAGCTTTACAATCAAGCTTTAGATTTAGCATCATTGTATTAATCGCTACAGTTAATTTACTTTTAGAGATACAACCAACTTTGCATCTTCTACAAAACATGTTGCAGTTACGGCTAAAAACTGCTACTCACCATTCAAAGTAACGAATTGCAGCAGAGGAATTAATACATATCTAATTGCTAATTTTAACTCTGAATTTCAATTATAATTAATGTTTGGTATTCATTGTTTTTGTTGTTTTGATTTTCCTAAAATATTTTTTATAATTGCTCACTTATTTTGGAATTTTTTAAATAAATAACATAGTTGTTAAACAAAATAGGAGCGGTGATATAAGCTAAGAGAAAGGGAAGCTCACGACGTAATCCTAAATTTGATTTGTTGAACCGAAAATTTGTATAACCACATCATTTGGAGCTGCTTACTGAATATCAGATTGTGGTTCATATAACACATATCAGCTCGATATATTAATAACTACGGCGGTAATTGTTGGGACAGATAGACAGAAACAAAGACGGACATCGTTAAATCGACTCATAATTCGTCGCTAATCATTAATATATAGGTACAATATAATGTCATGCATACCACGTCCCCTTATGGGCGTTACAAATGGAAGAACAAACGCAATATACCCTTCGATACGAGCTTGCAAGTTGCAAAATTTTTTAATAGAAAAATGTAACACTAACCAGTTATTCATAATTTAATTTAAAAAAAACTCGTAGTTTTGTATGATTTTCAATACAATTTTTTTATATAAAACCGTTAATTTGGAGTAATTAGCACTTTAATTTGAACTTCTTTTCTCATAAATTTTGTTTGAATTAAAACTTTTTTTCGTTATAAGTTTTTTAAATAACGTTTAAATGTATATATATATATATTTTGTGCAAATTTTTTTTTATAAAAATAAAATATTATTTTACTCTCTGCAAAGATCGATTTATGTCAATTTATAAGAAACTTTACTTTATTGAGTATACTGAGCAACTATTCGACTTTCTTTTAATTGCGCAGTTGAATTAATTATCAGCGTATCTCGTAAATAAAGCGTAAATAACTGGGCTAAGTAATCTGCTGATTTAGAAAGAGGAAGTTTAATTACAAATCGAGGCCCGATGTTCAAATTTCGGCCTGTCCAATGTTTGTGAATCTGATTTGGTATGGTCCAATCATAATTAAAATTACAAACCCACCATTAATTAATTCAAAACATAAAAAAATTGCGTGATGATAGGAATGTTCAAAGAAAAGGCATCCATTCTGAGCAAACCTATCTCTAATCGCAGGAGCAAATGCGTCAAAGACAAATATTGTAAAATAGAGCAAATAATATTTCAAAGAAAAATGTACAATGAACTTAAAAGTAAATACATACATTATGCCGCCATTCCATGCGAAATACACTGGGATGAGCTAGTACTAAACAATCAAAATATACATCAGTCCCCTCTCTAATTGCATTTGGGTCCAACGATGTTCCAAGTCGAACATATGCCTCGGGATTATCTAAAAATATATTTAGAAAATAATGACAGCTTTTAACAAAATGTACACTTAGCTTTAAGAGTATCAAAACATACAATTGTAATCTTTAAGCGCTTTTTTTTTTTAATATAAATAAAAATAAACATTCTCAAGATATCGTGCTATATATATATATATATATATATATATATATATATATATATATATTTGATGATGATAATGATGATTTGATTTTATTATTTATATAATTCATTACATTTCATTTACATTTAAAACAATAAAATCTTGATATTTACGACATTAATACAGTTTATTGTGTGTCGTTTAAAAATATTAGAAAGAAAAATAATAATGTACATGTTATCTAAATTCAGTAATAATTAATTCTCTAAACCTTATTGTGTTAGATAAAAATTCATAAAGCGCCATTATTTTACTACAATTTAAAATTTTAATTACCTCTTGAATAGAGAGTAGCTTCTTTCCAAAACACTTTTTACGTGAGTTACTAAAAATTGGACAAACGCCAATTATATGGTATGTGTTCTCAAGTACATTTAAATTGCAAATAGAGCAAGGACCTGGAGGAACATTTTTAAAAATTTTCCGTTTAGATCAAGCAGTCCGCATCTTGCTTTTAAAATAAGACTCACTACGTTGGCTGATTTTTGTTCATTAAAATACGTTACTGTTCCATACTCTAATTGCGAATACAAATCATGATGCTGCGAATCTCTACCATTCTCAATACGCTGTTGGTGTTGATCATATTCAAAACATTTAACAACATTGAAAAAATGATCATCAAGAGCAGAGGGAGTAAAATTCTGAGGCATATTTATTCCTAGTTTTGAGTGAATTTTTTTCCACTCCTCTACCCAATAAATTCCCTGCGCTAATATTTCTTTTGCTAGGAAATTTGGCAACCTGTCTTGGGACAGGTTAAGAACTTTTTTAAGATAATTAAAATGCAAACGTAAGGTGAGTTGTGTCTGCAGCCCAGTTTCTATATGCAACATATAATTAGGTGTGTTATTAGGGAGGAACAAAAGTTTTTTTATAAAAAAGCGAAATAGTTTTTCCACCTGCTCATACTGTTTATAACCCCATATTTGAGCACCATAAAACATTATGGATCTAGATGCAGAATAAAATATTTTCAATTTGTTGGCAATAGCTATTCTTGGATTGTAGAGGTAGCTCAACCAAGTCTCATTGATAGCAGTTTTTGCTGTAGCTAATCTTGAATCTAAATGTTTTCGATAAGAAAAATTGTAAGTTAACAGTAGACCCAAATACTTATATTCATTCACAATTTCAATTACATTTTCGCCATAGAACCAGGCGAGGTTTTTGCTAATTCTAGGACTTTCCCTAAATACAAGAACTTTCGACTTACTTAAGTTGACACATAACCCCCATAACTGACAATATTTATACAAAGCGTTTATCATAGTTTGAAGCTTCTCCGGTGATGTTGAAAGCAAAACTATGTCATCAGCGTACATTAAAATTTTTATTGTCATGTTTCTCACTTCGACTCCCCCGGGCAGGAATTCATGCAAGTCATTTAAATACAATGAAAATAGTACTGGGCTCAACAAACATCCCTGTTTTACACCTTGATCCGAATTAAAAGACCTGACTAGTTGTATTATCGTATAATGATATTAGTACTTTAATAATTCTATTAGATAAGCCAAGCACAGAGAGTTTATAAAACAGTGAATTTCTAGGAATCGTATCAAAAGCACAAGAAAAATCTACGAAAAACGCATGTCTTCTTCTTTTGCTTATAGTTTAAATGAACAATGCTAGATAGATTAAAAATGTTGTCAATTGTCGAGTATCCTCTCCGAAAGCCCGCTTAGTACTCATTCATAATATTGTTAAGTTCCATCCACATATGTAGACGATCCAAAATCAAACCCGAAAAAATCTTGTAGCAAGTATCCAACAATGAGAGCCCTCTATAATTAGTTACAATGTTTGGATCACCTTTTTTAAACAATGGGACTATAATTGATTTGCGGAACGATATAGGGATTTCATTGCGTAAAAAAATATGGTTAAAAACGTGTACAACTTCTTCCAAAAAGCAACGTGGGGCGTTTTTATAAAACTCGTAACTAATCCTATCCAAGCCAGGAGCTTTATTTAGTTTGCAACGTTTTAAGACTATCATGAAATTCGAAAGGAGAATCTAAAAAAGGGTGAACAAAGGCTGGTAATGTCCAGGATATTGTTTGGTCATTGATTTTTGCCGACAGTAGGGATCGAAAATGAAGGAAAAAACCATTGGCAGAAATAGAATTGCCAACAAAACGTGAAGTTTTCTTCATGGAATTAGCGAGCTTCCACCAATCGCTACTATTCTTTACATTATTTAAACGATCAATATTTTTGTTTTTGTGCAATAGTTTTTTATGACTGCAAAGCTTCGCGTAATTCTTTCTGCTGACTACATACTGTTTTCTATAGACTTCCATGTTGTATTTTCTGGACAGATTAAGCTGTGCTAACATTTGTTTACGGGCATTGGCACACTGACTATCAAACCATTCTCTTCTTGCCTAAAAAAACTTGTAGCAAGTATCCAACAATGAGAGCCCTCTATAATTAGTTACAATGTTTGGATCACCTTTTTTAAACAATGGGACTATAATTGATTTGCGGAACGATATAGGGATTTCATTGCGTAAAAAAATATGGTTAAAAACGTGTACAACTTCTTCCAAAAAGCAACGTGGGGCGTTTTTATAAAACTCGTAACTAATCCTATCCAAGCCAGGAGCTTTATTTAGTTTGCAACGTTTTAAGACTATCATGAAATTCGAAAGGAGAATCTAAAAAAGGGTGAACAAAGGCTGGTAATGTCCAGGATATTGTTTGGTCATTGATTTTTGCCGACAGTAGGGATCGAAAATGAAGGAAAAAATCATTGGCAGAAATAGAATTGCCAACAAAACGTGAAGTTTTCTTCATGGAATTAGCGAGCTTCCACCAATCGCTACTATTCTTTACATTATTTAAACGATCAATATTTTTGTTTTTGTGCAATAGTTTTTTATGACTGCAAAGCTTCGCGTAATTCTTTCTGCTGACTACATACTGTTTTCTATAGACTTCCATGTTGTATTTTCTGGACAGATTAAGCTGTGCTAACATTTGTTTACGGGCATTGGCACACTGACTATCAAACCATTCTCTTCTTGCCTAAAAAAACTTGTAGCAAGTATCCAACAATGAGAGCCCTCTATAATTAGTTACAATGTTTGGATCACCTTTTTTAAACAATGGGACTATAATTGATTTGCGGAACGATATAGGGATTTCATTGCGTAAAAAAATATGGTTAAAAACGTGTACAACTTCTTCCAAAAAGCAACGTGGGGCGTTTTTATAAAACTCGTAACTAATCCTATCCAAGCCAGGAGCTTTATTTAGTTTGCAACGTTTTAAGACTATCATGAAATTCGAAAGGAGAATCTAAAAAAGGGTGAACAAAGGCTGGTAATGTCCAGGATATTGTTTGGTCATTGATTTTTGCCGACAGTAGGGATCGAAAATGAAGGAAAAAACCATTGGCAGAAATAGAATTGCCAACAAAACGTGAAGTTTTCTTCATGGAATTAGCGAGCTTCCACCAATCGCTACTATTCTTTACATTATTTAAACGATCAATATTTTTGTTTTTGTGCAATAGTTTTTTATGACTGCAAAGCTTCGCGTAATTCTTTCTGCTGACTACATACTGTTTTCTATAGACTTCCATGTTGTATTTTCTGGACAGATTAAGCTGTGCTAACATTTGTTTACGGGCATTGGCACACTGACTATCAAACCATTCTCTTCTTGCCTAAAAAAACTTGTAGCAAGTATCCAACAATGAGAGCCCTCTATAATTAGTTACAATGTTTGGATCACCTTTTTTAAACAATGGGACTATAATTGATTTGCGGAACGATATAGGGATTTCATTGCGTAAAAAAATATGGTTAAAAACGTGTACAACTTCTTCCAAAAAGCAACGTGGGGCGTTTTTATAAAACTCGTAACTAATCCTATCCAAGCCAGGAGCTTTATTTAGTTTGCAACGTTTTAAGACTATCATGAAATTCGAAAGGAGAATCTAAAAAAGGGTGAACAAAGGCTGGTAATGTCCAGGATATTGTTTGGTCATTGATTTTTGCCGACAGTAGGGATCGAAAATGAAGGAAAAAACCATTGGCAGAAATAGAAT
Organism: Suillia variegata; assembly: GCA_949127995.1. Lineage (NCBI taxonomy): Eukaryota > Metazoa > Arthropoda > Insecta > Diptera > Heleomyzidae > Suillia > Suillia variegata. Next base: position 23,611,262 of record OX421843.1, read on the forward strand.
TGCCAACAAAACGTGAAGTTTTCTTCATGGAATTAGCGAGCTTCCACCAATCGCTACTATTCTTTACATTATTTAAACGATCAATATTTTTGTTTTTGTGCAATAGTTTTTTATGACTGCAAAGCTTCGCGTAATTCTTTCTGCTGACTACATACTGTTTTCTATAGACTTCCATGTTGTATTTTCTGGACAGATTAAGCTGTGCTAACATTTGTTTACGGGCATTGGCACACTGACTATCAAACCATTCTCTTCTTGCCTAAAAAAACTTTTTTGGTGACGAGTTACCAGCGGCGAGTTCAATTTAATCGACTAAACTTAAGATTTGATCATCAACAGAAAGGTTGTTACTAGTGTTTGTGTCACACGAATTAGTATTAAGTAAGTATTGGTATTGTTCTAACTTGTTTGGTTTCCAGTGGAGTTTTGGCGGGAGACTACTTTGTTTTAAATGAATAGGAGCTGAAAAATTTAACACTACTGGCAAATGATCCGAATATTCTTTGGTAGGTATCGAGAAATCTGTTATAAATTCTAAAAAACTAAACGAACTTATAGTCTATAACAGAATTTCCAACACCACCGCAGAATGTAAAATCACCGTTTATATCGCCACGATGCCGCCCATTAATAATAACACCTCCAATGTTTTCTAAAAGTGTCAGAATCTTCCTTCCTTTGCTGTCAATGATATTGTCTCTTGATGCTCTTTCAGAGGTAATTAATGGATAATACTCTAGTAATTTTTTATCAAGCTGTTGAAAATTGGCAACGCGAGCATTCAAATCGCCAAAAATACAAAAGTTTGTAGAATTTAGATTTAACAAAAAATCTTCGAATTCTTCAAAATCTTTTGTCCAATTGGTGCAATTTAAGTAGGTTGGAATAAGTTGAAAACACATATCACCTAACTTAATGGAAAGAGCTACATTTCCACACATGCAAGTAAAATTAAAGGAATATGCTTTTTGTTTACTTTTTTATAACCAAAGAGGCAACCACCACTAGCGCGCCCAGCTTTATGAATTTTTTCTGCGTCCACAATATGCAAAACATAATCTTTAAAAAAACTTGTGAAATTATTACGTTTATCTGCTGTTACATGCGTTTCAAAAAGGAAAAAGATATCAAAAGTATTAATATATTTAAAAAAATTACAAAATTTCAATTTACTATTTAAGTTTGCTACATTGTATGATATCAAACGACACACTTCGGTTTGCTATTTTCTAAAATTACTGTTTGACGTGACTGATTGCGCTGGTGTGATATGCGCATTGTTACTGGGACTGCGACCCTCGTTGATGACTACCTCACAGTCATAATTAATTTTCGCAAGCAGCTCTTTAAGGAATAGAGCATCTTCGCTGTTTGAAGCCAACACCGCTCCGTCTAGCCATGAGTATGGTTTATCATTTACATAAACTGCGAAATCGCCAAGTCGGACTTTAAGAGTTTTATCGTCGTTTAATTTTTTTGAAAGAGTACGAAGGTGATATCGTTTTTCTCTTTCTTCTGGAGTATAATCCTTCTCGATGTAGATGCCAGAACCAGTTAATCGTTTTCTGGCAGCAATAACAGCATGAAATTGTTCAATCGTATTTACAGACATCACAAAACTATTGCCAGAAGGAAGTTTTATCGCATCGGTTACGCCTAAGTTTATATTTAAGACATTACTACAGAGTTTGATTAATTCATCTGTAGAAAAATTTCGATTCTGTGCTGTTTAGACCACGCACAAGAAGTCGTCCCCGTCTACTGCTTCTATCAATTTGCTCTATTCTTTTGCGCATCAATTTCATCTCGCTTTTAAGTTGAGCGTTTTCTAATTTTAGATGTTGTATTTCGTTTTGCATGCCCACCAAGTCGTCTTTCCTAGCAACATCCTGCAGCTTAACGCCAAAAACTCTGTCCAGATGTTTATCTATTTTTTCGTCAAAAACCGCCCAGGAAAATACGTCTGCAGTAGGTTTACCGCTGGCCATGTTGTCTGACTGTGACGGACTACGTCTAGTTTTTTGTGACGGTATGAACGGTGACGTGTTTCTTTTTGGGCTATTATAAGACGCCAAATCAGGTGAAGTCTGCATAAGCAATCTCTTTTTGCTTGATTCAAAAGACATAAATTGTGGGGCTGTATTGTAAAGACAGGTGGCTTTCCGAAAAATAAAGATCCAAATTATCGAAGATGTGTACAAAATGATTCCATAAACGAACGGAACAGTTTTTTCTAATTATGCCAATGGTAGGCACTTCGGCTGCGAAATTTACTGTTTTTATGTATGAACAAATATATAGCACGAAATGTGGGGCTGTATATAAAAGACAGGTGGCTTTCCATAAAAAAGTTAAGTGCAGGAGTCGACGTGCTGCTTAAAGTAAACGTAGTAAAATGACACAGACTTGAAGTTTTGGTGTGCTGGGTTATATTTCTTAAAAAGCATATGTTGTCATTGTGAATGATATCGAAGAAGAACAAGAATGCTTTGTTTTTTAACGTTTATTTTGTGTGCGGATTTGCTTTTCTTTTTTTGTTAAACTTTGTAAGAGAAGTAAAAAAATGAAACTCACAGTGAGTCGAGTTCGGACAATTAGTAGGCCAGCCAGGACGTGTTCGTTAGCCAATTATTGCACCAACAAGAGAGAGCCGACGGCGAATCACGCGGAGACAACACCAGGAGGCAGTCACGGTGAGAACAGCAAAGATGAAATCTGCAACAACGTTATCAGCAACGACGGCACCAGCTTCAAAAAACGATGCGGATGACTTTGTTCAGCAGAAAACCGGGGCAGAAGACCCTCGGCCACCAAGAGGTTGAGCAGGCAAGTCCAAAAACAGCAACGAAGCTTCAGCAAAAACAGCAATTCGGATTGCAAAAACAAAGCTCGAACCATGTGTATGTGTGCGAGGTTCGACTTTCCGTTTTTTAATATGTTAATTCGCGAAATTAAAAAAGCAGTAAACAGCCTAAAAAAATACAATTTTTATTGTGACAACCCAACGATTAGGTGCGCTACGGTTTTGTTGGCCGATCAAATATATTTGAAGAATTTATACGGGTTTTATATATATTATTTCGACTTATAATTAAGAGCTCGAAAAATATGCGTTAAGTTTCCTCTACTTCCGTTATATATATATATATATATATATATACATATATATATATACATATATATATATATATATATATATATATATATATATATATATATATATATATATATATATATATATATATATATATATATATATATATATATATATATATATATATATATATATCAAACTCAAAGTCATATCGACTCAGTCAAGTCCTCCCTCTTTAATAACGGAAAACATATAAATTACTTTTATTATCATTTCACTTGAATTGTCAAGAAAACAAACTTTTTAATTTTTGCACATATAAATATTTACTATGGAATACTGATATTTTTATTATTATTTTTTTTATAAAGAAAACCGACGTTTTGAGACAAAACCTTTATTTTTTAAAAAGTAAACAATAAAAATAAAAAAATTTTTGCCGAAGCTATTTGAACTGCATGGATTTTAGCCATTGTCAAAACGCTCTTGTGGCATTGTCTTGATGAAACAGCACTTTCTTTTTCTTCATATGAGGCCATTTCCACCTTTAAACACTCCAATAACGCTATATAATAGGCGCTGTTAATTGTTTTCTCCTTTTCAAGGTAGTGAAGGAACTTTGCAAGCCGATTGTTGCGTCTTTTGCCGCTTTGGTCGACTTTCACCGACTGCTGTCCACTTGGTTGTCTTCCGATTTAACTCTGGAGTGAAGTGATGGATTTATGTTTCATCCATTGAATCATCCACACGTTGTTGTTTTGTGAGCTCGCGCGGTTTCCACTTTGCACAAAGCTTTCGCATACATAAATATTCATGAAGAATATGTCCAACACGTACCTTTGATATCTTAACAATGTCAACTATCTCGATCAACTTCAATTTATGCTCGTTAATTAAATGATTAGGATATTTTTGATATTTTCGTCGGTAATAACCTCTTTTGAGCGTCTTCGGTGCTCATATCACCACGCTTAAACTTAGCGTACCAATCAAGTATGGTTGATTTTCCTGGCGCAGAGTCCGGAGTTTTTGCCTTGACGATATTTTTTTTTTTTTCAAAAACAAATTTTGTAAAGAAACGAAATTCTTTTTTCTCATTCCTCAGAAAATTACAAAAGTAGCTTTACTCCAAATGCTTAACGTCAGATTGCTGTCATGTTTTAATACGAATCGTTTGAAGGCGGGTACTCACTAATAAGTATATAGATATAATATTAGTAAGTAGTCTATGTGTCATAGCGGGAACTTTTCTGCCGAACTGCTAATATTCGTAGCAACATGTACGCTCTGTTGCAAAAATCATAACGCAAATTAAAAACTAGGAAGAGAATTATCTTTGGCTATGCCGAAGCTCATATACCCCCCGCCAATTTAGTGAAACCAAAACATGTGCTTCTTTTAACACATAAATGCTACATATCTCTTATATGTAGGCGTTGTTCTTTTCGGATCACGCCCCTTCTTGGTTAGAAGTTTTTTGTTCCTACCAAAGTGTTAAATACCGAATTTGAACTAGTTATTTACGCTGTAGCTATTAAATATAATTTTTTTCCGCATGGAGAGGGATGGTTTGTAAGGGAGGTGGGCGCGGTTCTTATCCGATCACGTCCATTTTTTGTGAGCAGTTTTGTGTTACTACTAAAAAGCTAATTATCGAATTTGAGCTGGATATTTTCACTTTAACTATTTAAAAAAAAAAATTTTCTTATGGAAAGGGGTGTTTTGTATGGGAGGGGGTAGAAGTTTTGATCCGATCTTGCCCATCTTAGAAATTATCCTCCGCTTGGAGAATAGTAGCTCACATACCAAATTTAAGCTCGAAGAACAAACTCAATATACCATTCGGTACGTGCAATTGCACGTGGCGAAGGGTATAATGATGCAAACTTACACTCAATTCAACAAAATTCAACAAACAGTACAATGACATTTTCCAAAATTGTGGCTAACAAACACATCAATACAAATACAATATTTCCAACGCTCAAGAACAAACTAAAAACATTTTATCACGTACAAACGACGATATTAAAAACTCAATGATATGATAAAATTAGCTTTATTCATATTCCACGCTATATTTGATTTCCCAGTTGTATTAATGAGAATGCTGCATGTGGTGTTGATATGTTTATCAAATTGTGATTATATTTCGTATAGTTTCAATAGTTCTGATATGTTTAAACTTAAATGCGTAATAAACAACCTCAGCTAAAATTTTGTATGTGTCTGTAGATTTCATGATAAAGTGCTGAATAACTTAACTTCAAATAACCTTTATCAATTTTAAATAAGATTTTATCTATAAGATGACATGTATATTAATATTCTTCAATCCTCCAATACAGCTGATAAATACTTGTTTGTGGTATCTTCAAATTTTTTAAAATCTACCAACTCGTACAGCTAATACCTCTGAAATATATATTTTCCATATTTTTGTACGAAGTAAGCAAACTTTGAACGAAACCGTAAGCAGTTTTCTGATTGACCTACAAATCTCTGATGTTCTTGTGCTTTGAAAATGTAAATGCTATAACTAAAACTATAACGATTGTAGAAAAATATATCCGATTTGATTTTGCTGAACAAAGTAAGAGATTTAGATTTAAGACGAAGGATAAAGTAGACCACATTTATCTTTTGCTTCTGAAAATATCCATGAAATCGTTAAATATTTTTAAATGACTAAAGAACTAATGAATAAGAATTTCCGGAAACTGAAAAGGACGAAAAAAAATTCAAGCCCGCCGGGTGGAGAATTTCAATGGGACGACAGCAGCGTTTGGGTCATCAGTACACGTAAGTTGGGTTTTGTTTATTTTTACAACATACAATATAAAGACAGACATACATACATACAACGTTGAGATGATAACCGAAAGTGGTGAATAGAAGGGTGGGGGAAAGGATGAGGGACACTTGGCAAATAATTTTGGTGAAGAGACGATTTAGAGAGGAGAAGCTGAGAGAAGTATTATGCCTTTCAACTCAACAAGCCCCATCTGTTTTTCTCGCTCTTCTCAAAATGCCCTACGAACAACAACAACATCATAAACGATGTAGAGAGGGTACAATTGAATTGCAGTCCACCACAACCAAAGAACAGCATTATACGAAAAACTTCCAAAAGATGTTGCCATGTTTTCAGAGAGAGCGACGGCGTGCTAAAAGCAATTCTAAACAGAGCGGTCAGCAGGTGTTGAACACACAACCTTCGAAATGCAAGCGCAAACAAAGAACTGAACACTGAACCAAAAATTGTTCTTGATATCAATGAATCGTGTTCGTACTCCTGACATCATTGATTTTTATGATTGATTTATTCATTGCCTCAATGTACAAATTCTTAAAGAAATATTTTAGTTTTATGAAAAGTTCATTGTCTGTATGACAAAGAACACATTCATGCGTCCATTGTACAATACATTGATGTATAGCTTCATTAATAACGAAATATTAACATGTTGTTTATACAGCCAATGTACAATTGTAATTTACAGTTTAACTTTTTCGAAAAAACAAAAACAAAATTATTTTATTAGGTGTACAAATAAGTTTCCGCCGTTTTTTGTTAATAAAATAATATTTAAACGATTTTAAACGATGTGAGTCTGCTTGCTGAGTGACTTCTAAACTAAGTGCAAGTTCCTTTTGTGTTTGAGACGAATCTTCACCCAATAATTTCTCCAAATCTGCATCCTCGTAAATTTTCGGCCTTCCACTGGATCTTTGTCTTTTATGTCAAAATCACCTTTTTTAAATTTTTGAAACCACTCACGACATGTTCTCTCACTCAAAGCATCCTCATTATATGCTTCTACGAGCAATCGATGCGACTCAGCAGCAGATTTTTTTAAATTAAATAAATAAATTAAAAGTTCCCGCAAATGACACTTAGTTGGCTCAAATTGACACATTTTTAGATGAAGAAAAATATATGATGCTAATGCGAACTTAATAACATGATAAGGTTATCTTGTTCTGGAATAAACAGACTAATTTTCAAGTAGGTTACCATCAGCGAATTTCAACGTAAACCTCGTGCCACGCCATCTTTCTCAAAACGGCGGAAACTTATTTGTACACCTAATAGTTTTGTCAAAAAAAAAGTTGAAGCGTCGTTTGTGTTAAACTGATATATAACTTAAAATAGTGATATATAAGTGGAAAAAAGATTATTGTACGAAGTGAGTGTAATTAAACACTTTTATTTTTCCCAAAATGATGTGTTTTATTTGATCGTCACACTAAGATTCCAAATGTTGGCGAAGCTGAAGCCAAAGAATTCAAAGAAGTATTGTAAACAGGATTCGGACCATAGCATTGTGATGGCGTAGTGAATGATGAACTAAATCGTAGTAAATCTTAACTAGTAGTATAAAAAGTGCAATAATGTTTTAGAACTGAATAAATAGATTGTATTAGACAATTTGACCTCGCATCCGAGAGCTGTTGGCAAGCCTGCAGCCAATATCGGCTTAAGAGCATTACAAACAACTTATCGACTTTGACATAAATTTTTGAGAAGTGGCCGGAGTTTTAAAATCCAAATAGTTATAGGCCAGTAAGTATGATTTTAATTCAATAGCGTTTTGTTTTATGGAAGATTTATTTATATTTTCAGATAACAATGTCATTTATGACAGTACCACTGGAATTCTGTCAAACTGTTCCGTAAATACTAAAAAAAATTAAAGAGTCTTTCTGCTAACATAAAACCATATTAAGGATAACGCGGTTAAATCAATACTAAATGGCATAGTCGATGACGATGTCGATTAATGTACATAAAACATAAAGATAATAACTGAATATTGATGTTACTCACTGTACATACGCATAAATTTATTTACAATTATACAATATATATAAAAACTTTGTATAATTTAAAAAAAAAATGTATTTTCAATGACTTACATATTATTAGGTAAAAAAATTAATTAAAGGGCCCTGTATTTAAAAAAATCACACTAATGAATCCGTTCTTTGGTAGCATGAACTATTTACATTAGTTCAATGAAAAGTTTCATAAATTGTATGTACAGTTCCATGTGTTTTATGAATTTGTACATTGGTTCAATGAATGGTTTCATGAAACTGATTTTAAAAATCAATGAATGTATTCATTGTCTGAATGAACCGTTTTACAGCTTTATGAACAGTTCATAGCTTAATGATCTTGTTCATAAAAGTATCATTGAGCCAATGAACGAAATGTTTGGACCAAATTCAATGAATTATTCATTAGGACAATGAATTTATTCATTGATTCTATGTACCTTTTTGGTTCAGTGTAGGGAACAAAGATAGAAACAATGATATAGATATTCAGTTTTATATCTATATTATTTTTACGCCTACGACCATTTGCTCAGAAACTTGATGTGCTAAATAGAAAACATGTAACGGGATGCACCGGGAAGAATAACAGGATATACAAAATTGTCCACGCCCACTTATTACGCCCTCAATTTATTTAATTAAGTAAAAATATACGATGACATTGCTAATATTGCTCTTAAAAATTTGGGATTTTGTTTCTAAGTTTGTATGCCGACAATTTCACAGCTACAACGGTGAATACCGAGAAGTTCCGCTAACTAACGGGAGTACCGGGAAGTTCCGTTATTTACGGAACTGCCAAATCAGTCTGATGCAATACATTTTTCTAAACTCCTTCATAAATGAGAAGCTTTGTATCAAAAACTGATAAATCCAATTTTGAAAAAAAAATATTTTTAATTGAGAAAAGGATAAGATGAATTAATTTAGTTAAGGATAAGTCCCCATCTGGCCCCATACTTAGAACTCTAACAAACTTTCTAATAAGTTTTATGAATTGTAATATGTAGATTCCATTGAAAAACATAAAAGAAATTAGCGTTGCCAAAAATCGTTTTAGATGTTTTTCATAAAGACCCTATAGTCTTTTTTTATGGAAATTATTTTCAACCGCTAACAAATTTTGATTATTAGTATCAAAAACCAATAAATACAAATACAATATATCCTTTGCAAACATCGAAAAATCCAAAACTGTAAAATCATTCCGTATTTTCTTCCGCAATTTGTGAGCTTATTAAAAAAGATATTTCTGTGACGTATTCGTCATTTTATTTGACTTTACTAGAAATTTATTTATTTTTTTTAAAGCAATACAAATTTTATTTAAATTTGAATTCGAGGACGTCATCAGTTTTTTTTTATAATTTTCACAGTAAAGTGTTTTTAAGAAAAAATATTAATTGCATTACTTAAAAAAATTATAATATAATATAATATTTTATTTGTGTCAATAATATTTTAATACTGTGTTTTTGTACACTTAAAAAGAGTTTGAAATAGTTTTTTTTTTAATAAGGCCGTAACGGTAATATTGTTAATTCTATTTTCGCAACGTATACTCGAAATTTTCTATAGTTGCTCTAGATATTAAAAACTAGACTTAGGTACGTCAAAACTGTCATAAATCAAATGTACTTACACTGAATATCAAGCTTCCATCCGTCTTCTAACGGCTCTGACGGTACGGCATGGTTATATGCTTTACAGGACAAATATTTTCCAGAATCAGACTTGCTAAATGTAATCGACAAAGTACTTGTTGTTTGATTTCCATCGCTTGATGTCTATTAAAGAAATATTTATAATTAACTAACATTATTTTATTATTTTCTGTAACTGTAAATTCGTCGTTTAGGTGTGAAAACGGAACAAACGAAAATAAATAAATAAATAAATAATGGAAAATGTATATTTTCTCTAAATATATCCTTTAGATATAAGAAAGTAGCTTGTCCAAATACAGCCAATATAATCTGGACTAAAGCAGGATAATAGCATATAAGATGTTCCAGAGTTTAATCTTATTTTCGAAAAACTTGTTTTGTAAAAAAAAAGTTCATGGATATTACTTTAAGTATATAGTATGCTTGTGGGAATTACTGTTGTCCGATAGCTTTATAAATTGTTTAATTGTTTATCTCTTTCAATTTGGCTCTATCAAATTCAGTCAAACTTGAAAGCTACACTTCTATGAATTAAGAGTTAAAATTAACATACTCGTACTTATTGTTATTTTAATACACTCGATTAATAATGCTACTTGAGTACTATTACGTAATGCACAATATTTGTGCAGCTGAAATACTTCTATTAGTTCGCTACTTTTATGTGTATCGATATCTAATAAAGTGCTAAGTATTGAACTTGAACTGGAAGTCTCCACAGGAACTATTTTAAATATTTCTTTTTTTGCGTGGAAAGGTGTAGTTTGTGTAGGAGGGGGTAGAAGTTTTGGTCCGATCTAGCCCATCTTAGAACTTAGCCTCCGCTTAGAGAATAGGAGCTCACTTACCAAATTTCATCACTCTCTGGGAAAGACAAACAGACGGACTTACAACCCTTGTGGGCGTTACAATTGGAAGAACAAATTCAATAAATTCATCAGCGAGATATAAATTATTCAATAATAAAGAGGAAAATTATTATTTGTCAACAAAAAACCTTTAAGTGCAAAAATTCGTTTAAAATGGTACGAATTGATATGTGAGTCACAGAAATTTCAGCGGCTATCTCTCTCAAAGTTAAATGACGATTTTCAGTCACCATTTCCTTCACTTTAGCGATGTTAACTTCGGGTTAAGACGCTGATGGCCGACCAGAGCCAGGCAATTCTTTCATCATATCTCGACCGTTTTTGAATGCACTGTATCACTTATATGACTACTTAAACATAAATTATTCAAATTTAAACATTTGCAAAATGTGTTCAATTAAATTTTATGTAAAATAAGCATCCAAATAGCGGGAATGTGAGAGGTGGCTACAAGGTGACCCAGTATATTATTATTAACTAGCGAATGCCCGGCATGCGTTGCAATGCCACTTAAACATTTTTTAGCAGTACTCCCCGTTAGCGGAACTTCCCGGTACTCACCATTGTAGCGATTCTGAGATACGGCGGTAAAATTATCGGTATACAAACTCAGAAACAAAATCTCAAATTTTTAGGAGCAATATTAGCAATGTCATCGTATATTTTCACTTAATTAAACAAAATGTGGGCGTGGCAGATTTTGTATATCCTGTTATTTTTCCCGGTGCATCCCGTTACATGTTTTCTATATAGCGCATCAAGTTCATGAGCAATTATGGTAGGCGTGAAATTGATCCACCCTTTTTTTAGAGTAGGCGTTAAATTGATCCAACCACGCCCATTTTTAGTGAAGTTATTGACAGTGCCCATTTTTATGAGCAATATTAGCCACGTTATTGCATATTTTCAATTTTTTTCAAAGTGGGCGGTAAATTGATCCAACCTCGCCCATTTTTGAGGAAGTTATCGACAGTAACCATACAAATTCAGATACCAAATTTCAGATTTTTAGGACCAATATTAGAGAAATAATCGAATATTTTAACTTAGTTTTACAAATTGTGGGCGTAATAGGTGGGCGTGACAAAATTTTTTTTGCCCTAAACCTATGTTGGCGTGAGCACAGCAACTTCCTAAAATTTCATCAAAAACGGATGAATGGTTTAGACGCCCATTTGGTACAAAGAAAGATAGAAAGAAAAATGAATTCATTTTTATACTAGCGAATGCCCGGCAAACGTTGCAATGCCACTTAAAAAAATGGTAGCAGAACTGCCCGGTACTTCCGATAGTAACGGAACTTCCCGGTACTCCCAGTAGTTAGCGGAACTACCCGGTACTCACCGTTGTAGCGATTCTGAGTTACGGCTGTGAAATTATCGGCATACAAACTCAGAAACAAAATCACAAATTTTTAGGAGCAATATTAGCAATGTCATCGTATATTTTCACTTAATTAATCAAATTGTAGGCGTAATAAGTGGGCGTGGACAATTTTATATATCCTGTTATTCTTCCCGGTGCATCGCGTTGCATGTTTTCTATATAGCACATCAAGTTTCTGAGCAATGATAGTAGGCGTAAAATGATCCACCCTTTTTTTGAAAGTGTGCGTTAAATTGATCCAACCACGCCCATTTTTGGGGAAGTTAGCGACAGTGACAATAAAAATTCAGATACCAAATTTCAGATTTTTAGGAGCAATATTAGCCACGTATCGCATATTTTCTATTTTTTCAAAGTGGGCGTTAAATTGATCCAACCTCGCCCATTTTTGGGGAAGTTATCGACAGTGTCTATACAAACTCAGATACCAAATTTCAGATTTTTTGGAGCAATATAAGCGAAATAGTTTTACAAATTGTGGGCGTAATAGGTGGGCGTGGCAAAATTTTCTTTGCCCTAAACCTAAGTTGGCGTGAGCACAACAACTTCCCAAAATTTTATCACAATCGGATGAATGGTTTAGACGCGCATAGGGTACAAAGATAGAAAGAAAGAAAGAAAGAAAGAAAGAAAGAAAGAAAGAAAGAAAGAAAGAAAGAAAGAAAGAAAGAAAGAAAGAAGAATTCATTTTTATATACATAGATATATCTGGGATTTATCGTATTCATGACTTGACAGTATTAATATATTTGATTGCGTATCATAAATTTTTTTATATTTGAATGTATGCAATGTTTTTTTAGTTTATTTACATCTTTAAAAAGAAGGATTGTTTGTAGACGACTTTAGAGAATATTGGCATAAGTTTTTGTCTGCGAAAGTATTTATACTTCGACAGTAGGTGCAGTGGTCTGTTTATTTATCGGATTTTTTTTTGTATTTGATTATGATTTTGTTTATAATCATAATTATATTGTGTATAATATTGTAAAATACTGTCTGGTTTTTACACTCATTGAAAGTTTTTTTTTACGACTAATATAAGTTGCCAAGTGGATTAGTTAATTTTCTTTATAGGTATCAAACATATATGAGATACAAAATTATGTACCCACCGTTTCAGTAGTTTTTTCCAACCTTAACCCGTTTTGCCACCATGTAATTACAGCAGGTGGACGTGATCCTGCACTTTGGCATAAAAGGTCGTACCGAAGTCCTGCGGAAAGTGGTTGATGTGCCCCTAACAACCGAATATTTAATGGCGTAACTATAAAGAGATATTACATTAAGATTAGATGAATCACTGCAAAGTAATAATAATATTGACAATAATAATAATAATACACTGCATTTAGAGATTGAATAATTAAATTTTGTAGTTGTTTTGAGTTTCTTTGGAAATTATGGAATAATTTAAATTCGTATTACAGAACCTAATGAACTGCATTTATTTAGTTTTTAAACCAAATTACTTACATATGCACAATGAGACTAAAACATACTTCAAAGAATAGATAATGAAGTTAGAACGAATTTTAGAAAATGTCTCTAAAAATTTAAAGAATTTCGACAATTTTGTCTAGCATCATTACACTTTTTCACAAAACAACACTCAACGTTTGTAGTCCCCCGTCAGTTTAAATTTCTGCATTTAGGCATTTAAAATACGTCCGATCAATAACTCATTTGTGTTATATTTTATTTATTACTACCCGGTGTTGCACGATATTTTTTCATATTTTAATTATGTGTAATTATTTAAAATTATTGAGTAGCCTAATTAAATAGTGAGTGGCAAAGCTGGTTACATTGAAACAAATATGTATTATGATATTGGTGCATAACGTTCCTAAGCTAAGGCAGTGGGTGGTTTTTTATCGAAGCATTACCTTTTTGAGTTACGGGGGAGAACATTATTCAATTAATTCAACCAAACTCAGTTTTGGTGAAGGTGTAGACAGTGACCATCTTAACTCATATACCAAATTTTATGTTTCAAGAAACAATATTAGCGAAATAATCGATTACTTTGGGCGTGGCTAGTTTCATATCTCCTATTATTCCGTCCGGACTCATTTCTTATATAGCGCATCAGGTACCTAAAATATGGTGGTGGGACATATTTTTGGGCGGTAATTTGATCCAACATATAGGGTTGTCGAAAAAGTCTTTTCGTATTTCTAACCAAAGTTCAACACATTTTTTTTTATATTTATAATGAACTTTATTGAACCAAATATGTACCATTTTGGTCGACCACCTTTTGCCATTTTTCCGCTAGAGACATTATTCCATCAGTGAAAAACTTTTGTGGTTTCTCGGCGAAAAACTGCGACAAGTAATTTTCACAGGCTTCTCTTGAAGCCAACTTTACTAGATTAAGGGAGTTCTGCATTGACCGAAACAAATGGTAGTCCGATGGTGTAAGGGCAAGGCTATATGGTGAATGCATCAAAACTTCCCAGCCAAGCTCTCCCAGTTTTTGCCAAGTCATCAAAGTTGTGTGTGGTCTAGCGTTGCCGTGATGGAAGACGACGCCCTTTCTGTTGATCAGTTCTGGCCGTTTTTTTTTCGATTGCTTGCTTTAATCTTATCAGTTGTTGACAGTAAAGTGTAGAATCAATCGATCGACCAGGCTGGAGCAGCTCTTAGTGGATGATTCCTTTCCAATCCCACCAAACACTCAGCACAACCTTTCGAGGCGTCAATCCTGGCTTTGCGACCATTTGTTGAGCTTCACCACGCTTGCACCATGATCTTTTTCGCACATTACTGTCGTATTTGATCCACTTTTCGTCTCATGTTACCATTCGCTTCAGAAATGGTTCGATTTCATTTCGTTTCAGCAAAGAATCGCAGATGTTAATTCGGTCCATTAAATTTTTCACAGACAATTCATGTGGTACCCAAACATCGAGCTTCTTTTTGTAGCCAGCCTTTTTTAAATTGTTCAAAAACGTTTGATGATGAATGTTTAGTTCCTTAGCGATGTCATGGTTGCTTATGTGATGGTCCTGGTCAATCTTTTCCATAATTTCATCGACTTTTTCAACTATAGGTCGACCAGAGCGAGGTGCATCTTTCGCATCGAAATTTCCAGAACGGAAGCGAGCGAACCATTGTTGTGCTACACGAACTGATACAGCATCGTCTCCGTAAACTTCACAAATTTCATTGGTGGCTTGCGTGGCATTCTTTCCTTTTTTATACAAAAATTTCAAAATATAGCGAATTTTTTCATTATTTTCACTCATTTTTGAACAGCTGTAACTTTTTTTCAACTTCTCCGAATTTAAAATGTCACCTTTCCAACACCATATGGCATGACACAATGTGATTGATAGCACTGGAGATAGACGCCTCCATTGACATCTATTGACAAAATACGAAAAGACTTTTTCGACAACCAAATATTACTGAAGAGAATATGCGATTGCATCAGTAACACCGATTTACAAAAAATTACTTGATGTTCATACTTAGATTCTGGAGAAAAAACTTGAAACTAGAATCGCCGTTCAGTCGATCATTTTGCAGTTCGCGACGCAGCTTATTTATGGTACCTAATTTTTTATAAGGACATGTTGATCAACAATTGGATTATGAAGTTTTGGGAAGGTCAGTTACAATTTAAGAGTCGTTTAATAATCGATATGGTAGAGATACTCACAGTTTTCATAACAACTTAAGTTATAAAATCATAAATTTTAATGAGACATCTTATACCATAATTTAGCTTCTTTAATAAAATGTTAGATTAAGCCAAATTAGGTTCACTAAATATTTTTACAAATGTTTTGATAGACTTATTTACCGAACCCAAACGCCCGCATTTAAATTTTAAATTTCGTTTTTATTTAAGGAATTTTAAATTAAAACAATTCATCAGTTAAAAATGTTTAGATCAAAATACTTACAATTCATATCTATTTGTACTACGGTTTCTATTGGAGTTGCCCGAGGATGATTGCTTGCTCTGCATGTCAGCCTTGAATTTAGGTCTTCTCTTCCTAGAGGACCTAGAGTAATTTCACTCTGAACATATTTTTCACCAGGAACGACATTTGTTTCGGATAAAATTTGAATACCATCGCGAAACCAACTAATTTTTGGTATTGGTTTACCTTAAAATAGAAAATAGAAAAATAGAAAGTTATTAAATATATTAAGTGCTTGTCACAGGGTTAACTTATGCGATAACAGTAGTTCTTACTGCCATAGCTTGTTGTTATTCGACAACAATGACAGATCGGAAAAATCAACTAAGATTCGTAAAGTGTGGGCAACCACCTAATCATTTAATGCTGCTATTTGGAACACCCAGGTGTCTCGTTTGAGTTTCAGCGTACAGACGCAACCTCCTGTAGCCAAAGGTGTAATAATCGATCCGGTTATCAGAGAAGTTGTGCCTGGTTTGTAGATCACTTAAAAAAATGTAAATCACAGTACTGTGTTCGAGGAAACCACGGTTTCGTCTAAAAGGCTAGAGCTATTTAAAGTGCCAAATTTGCAATACTGGCACGTGATAAGGTGATGAGGGATAACCTCAAGATCAACAGGCCGGACGGCACATCCAATATGGTCAACCTGGCAGTAGACAGATCGGTATCTACTCTGGTAAAAAGAACCAGACGAAAATGCCGGTAATCCAAGTAGCCAACTTCAGATTGCTTATATAAACAACTACAGGACAAAAGAGTGTAGCTGTTCACTATATTGTGGATACTGCGGTAACTTAGAATGTGGTTGTGAAAGCCTTGAGAAAAAGAACTGAAAACACATGCTTTCTAAGAGCGTTTTTTGAGGTACATAGAAACGAAGCTTCGGAAATCGTCGTCCAAAAGTGGGAGTCCATGCTCTACTGTGAAGAGGTGAATCATACGTGCTCGTGTATTATTATGCCAAAAGCGGTTAAAATAAAATATCGTTATGAAGGAGGAGTGGTGAAAACCATTATAGTTTCTACCTATGTATCTACGCTTCGACTCCATCATGCCACCTTCTACAATGGAGCTATTGGCAGTTATATGATATCCTCAAACCAACAGTTTAGGGGGATGCGACGCCAACTCGCAGAACAATACTTGTGGAAGCACAAAATGCAATTTCAGGAGGAATACGTTATTAAATATGATTTCATACTCTCTGCACAGCCGGGAATTCAAATGTTGGCATCAGCCTGACTTTTGCCACCAATAGAAGACAGGAGGTGATTGATCTAACACTATTAAGTAATTTAGTGACTGATCAAATAAAAAATTAGCTAGTTTATGAAGAAATCCCGCTGTTCCAAAATTCCAAAAATGACTCAATTCAAGAAGCTTCTAATTTAGTTGGGCAAGGCTTGAGTGAATGTTCTAAGATGGTGTGCCCGAAAGGTAGGAGCAGTGAATCAATGATACGCCAGGCCCTAAAAACTCTGTGCTACTTGCAAGCGGTGCTCGGAGTACTACCCTTA
Source organism: Suillia variegata (assembly GCA_949127995.1). Lineage (NCBI taxonomy): Eukaryota > Metazoa > Arthropoda > Insecta > Diptera > Heleomyzidae > Suillia > Suillia variegata. The sequence goes on from OX421843.1 coordinate 23,628,581, forward strand.
CTTTCGAACAAAATGATGTTTGTCTCACTAGGTTCGATTGGTTTATAGCTAGAAGGATAATCAGAAAAGAACTGCTTGTTTGAATTATAATATTTGTAACTCAGCGTATTTATACTGTGAGGACTCAAGTTGCGTACGAGCGTTTGAGTCCCACACCAGGCGTGAATAAATTTAGTATAGTTAGTCTGGCTTAAGAAACAAAATTAATTTTTTTTAAATTATATTTTATGTTTAGAAAATAATTGAATTTAAATCAATTTGGTAACTTTGCCCTATTTATCATAAGTATGAAGTTGCATGCGAGGTGGAAACCCTAAAAATTCGTTTGAAAAAACGCGACAGCAATTAGAAATTCGATCGAAATTAGAAATTAAGAAAGTAAAAGACAATATTCGAATTGGCAGTTGCTTCTGAATTTTTGCCTGGAGCAGTAAAAGAGTTCGCCGAAAAGTTGGAATTAATTGAAACGAGTCGCCAGATCACAAAAATTGATCAAGGACAGTTAGCAGCACCTACCAAGGACAGACAAAGGTGCTTCCGAGAGTATATTTTATTTAAGAAAAGCATCTTGGCGTCTTAAATAAAATTGAAAAGACCCCGAATGAGACAATACCGACACAAAGACAGAACGTCATTTTACGATCCCGAATGTTTCCACGAACCCCACGTGATGCAACACATGCTATGCCGATCGTTAAAAACACAAGCGCAGCCGATGAAACGTAAAATCGAACGCCGCCAGGAAAAGACGCTGGATCTGAGAAATTAATAGTGGCACGAAATAATAGGAACTGTGAAATTAAACGGATAATGAATTTCAATAGAATTAAATAAAGAAATAAATATAAAAAGAACAAGAACAAGTTGTGCCTCACTTTCTCACTTTAATCCCATATACAAACAAATTTCTGCGCCTGAACACGGGCGAGATATACCCCGGCGGAAAGGTTCGTCACAATACTTGTTCGAGTTCATATTCTCTATAAATTGTTTGTAGTCTATTTATCTAATAATTAAATGACACTTATTGTATTCAGTAGTTTTAATAAATTACAGATATCTAACGTTTGTTGTCGTGTTTGTTATTTTAACAGGTTATGGGTCCGGGCCACATATAAAATTTTTAAAAGTCAAATTTGAAAATTGTGTTAAAGAAAATCGTAAAATGAGTTTCGAGGGGGAACAAGTCAAATTTAGCCCGGTATTTATATTATATTTTTGAGATATAAGCAATTTTATATTTTTGCTTCGGAACGTAGAGTCTAATTAGGGTGGTTTAAGATTTATAAAATTAGGGTGATTCAAGATTAAAATTTTTTTTTTTTAATATCATCATTATTACAATGTGGTGCATTTGTAATAGTCGGTATGACCGACTATAATTTCTTACTTGTTTTAACATATTTTTGCTTATATCTACTTAAAAAGTGTTTTTTTGGTAAAATTTTACAAAATTGTATCCAGGATCTAGTCGCAAATTTTCATTTGACCCTGAATTTCGTTTATATTACGATCAAAACATTTCATTTTGTTCGAAATTTGAAAAGCCACAACAGAAGATCCAACCGAATTCCTTTCTCTGAATTCTTAAATCTCTGCTGAGGAAGTCTGAAATTTTGGATCTTTTAAGATTTTCCAGGGAAGAAATACTGCAAAAAAGTCACTTCGTTAAAAAATTCATCACGTTTGTCTACCAAACATAAGGATTTGTCTGCGAAATACATTAAAGTTTCTCCATATAATACGGAAAAATTTCATGATTGATTCGAAGAGTGGACAAGGTTTAGAGATTCATGACAGCTTATGCCAGTCATCTTAAACTCATGAAAGAAAATTTTCTATATATTTTTCCCACTAATTCATTAACATAAAATGCTATGATATCGCGCTGTTCGCATACATCTGAACAGGACACTGGTTTCTAGATGAACATTACCCTAGATTAAGTATTCCCTACAATGTCTATTGAAACAGCTTTAACAAACTCAGTGAATTTCCGGCTTTAGCAAGAGTCAGGCTTCGCATGATTTATTCTGCTTTTCCAGTTTATTTAGAAGAACTCTCAGACATGCAACTGCTTAACATACAAACATTTCTAAACATTTCAGGGTGCTTTCAGAATTAATCTCATATTCAAGAGAACCAAAACTGCATTAATTATGACACTAGCAAAAGTAAGTGTTGATGCATCAGCTTCCACTTATTTTACTACTATGCTTTCAAGTGGCTGTTGTTCGCTGCATTCAGCCAGAGCGCATGACTACCGCAAAATAAAACATTTGTTTTGTTTCACCACCTAAAACCACTAAGGCTACAGCTTTGCCCTTGGTCACTTCAATCTGGTTTCTACATCGGTCGTCTTTAAATTTTAAACTCATAAATTATTTAAATTAAGTAGCACCTGGCGAACCAGTTTATTCGGTAATCAAATGTTGAATAATTTTTTAAATTTTAATATTTCAAATCAATTCTTATTAATTAAATTCAATCTCCAAAGATTTGTACATTGGGTTACTGAGGAAGTTTAGCATGTATTTACATTTGTTTTATTTGAATTTCATAAAAATACGATAAAAAATATAAAGGGTTAAAACAAAAAAGGTTTTGTATATCAATATTTCTGTGAAAGTACATTCGATGCCATTATGTATGGAACTCGATTTCTTTTGCATGGATGGCCACCACGGGCACGCTTGCAGATGTCTAGACGCTGAACCCAATTTTCGACAGTTTTCAAGCATAAATCGGCCGATACTGCTGCAATTTCACATTCGATATTCGTACGAAGTTCATCAATCGTCGCTGTTGATTAATAATTTCGACTCTTTGTTGTAAGTGTTATATAAAAACACTATACAAAAACAAAAAACACTTTTGTATAAACACTTAGCATTTTTTTGTAAATACAAGGTGGCGCAAAAGAAGTCATCCGATGTTGTTTGGCTCTTATTTTTTTTCTAAATAAAAAACTTCGATTCTGTTTTTTTATTATGTTTATTTAGACCTTTAGAATTAATTGTGTTAAGTCGAGAAGATGATATCGGATAAATGGGCGCCGTCACAATTGATTGCCATACGGGCTCGTTTTATGGCATTTTCCATCACTTCGGCGAGAGTTTCGGGCGATAAATTCTCGCATTCGTGTCGGATATTTTCCTTGAGGGCTTCCAAGGTCTCAGGCTTGTTGATGTAAACACGAGACTTCAAAAAACCCCATAAAAAGACGTCCGGGACCGTTAAATCGGGCGATCTGGCGGGCCAGTGCAAATCGCCAAAACGCGAAATTAAGCGACCCGGAAACGCGGCCTTCAGAATGTCGGTTATGGCTCGTGCAGTGTGTGCTGTTGCTCCGTCCTGTTGGAACCACATGTCCACCAGTCCTAATTCGTCCAGTTCGGGCAGAAAAAACTCGGTCAACATTGCCCTATAGCGCGCACCGTCCACTGTTGTCGTTTGACCCGCGGCGTTCTCGAAAAAAAAATGGCCCGATGACTCCTCCAGCGTGAACAGCGCACCACGCAGTCACTTTGAGCGGGTGTAATGGTTTCTCGTGCATCACTCGCGGATTTTCGGTTCCCCAGAAGCGATAATTTTGCTTGTTCACGTACCCGCTGAGGTGAAAATGAGCCTCATCGCTCATTATGATTTTTGTCGAAAAATCGTCCACTTCGGTGTCGAGATTGAGGATAGCTTGGGCATAAGCTACGCGCGTTTGGCGGTCGGCAGGCAGCAGCTGATGCACGGACTGAACTTTGTAGGGGAACATGTTCAAATCTTTCACCAAAATTCGTTGCAGGGACCGCCGGCTGAGGCCCAATTGCGTGGCACGTCGTCTGGTCGATGTTTCGGGCCTCACTTCGACGTCCTCGGCTACAGCGGCGATATTCTCGGCAGAACGGGCGCTCTGGGGCCGGCCACTATTGGCAACGTCTCGTGTGGTCCCATACTCTTCAAGGTTAGTGGCTAAACGGCGCAGTGTTTGCGCAGTCGGTGTCGGACGGCCGGGAAATCGGCGACGGAATTCGCGCTGCGCCAACACCACAGACGAATTGTTACGCAAAAAAATAGACACAATTATTCCGCGTTCTTGGGGAGTGTATCGCTCCATGGCTTATTCACTTGTATTCTGTATCTGTCTAGTCCACAAATGTCAAAACAGATTTGACATTGGCGGCCATTTGCAAAAATGAGAGCATCTTCCAATAGGGTGATTTCTGTTGCGCCACCTTGTACGAAAACTGAAAATTTTACTGTCACTCTTGAAAAACTATTTCAAATAAAAACTACGTTTTTTCTTTTGTTATCTTAAAAACTGCGTCTTTTGATTTAATATAACTATAAGGTTATGGGCCCAGATCAGCGTACGTTAAGAAACATAAGCCGCTAATTTATTTTGAAAAATCAAGACCAAATTTTGCTTGATAATAATAATGGACGAAGTTAAATCGGGAATCCGGAAGCTGCACAATGGAAACTATCAGGTTTAGAAATACAAATTGGAGCTGTTGCTAATCAAGGAAGATCTCTGGGATGTGGTCATTGTCCTGAAAATGTTGTGCAGAATTCAGCTCAGAGAAGGACAATCGATGGAGACCACATATGCGAAATGTTGGACGTAGTGGATCGATTGATAGGCTTAGGTGAGCAACTGGCGTATCATCTCGTAGTGGCATTTCTTCTCGGAAGTTTGCCTGATGACTATAATTCTTTGATAACTGCACTGGAAGTTAAGCCGGAAGCAGATCTGACGTTGGAGTTGGTTAAGGAGAAACTTATCCAGGAATATATGCGGAAAATCGATTGAGGCGCTTCAGCGGAGTCAACAGATATCGCGATGAAGATGAAAAACTTCAAGGGTAAGTGCTACTCATGTGGAAAAATTGGGCACTTCAAAAACAATTGTCCTGAGAGAAAATTTTCGCACAAGAAGAAGCCTTACAAAGCAAACAAGACTGTAGAAAGTGATAATAAAAATTATGTGGAATTGTGCTTCAGTTCAGGTAAAAAGAAGATGGATTCTGAATGGTATGTGGATTCTGCAGCTACGTGCCACATGACCAACGACAAAATTTTTTTTAAAAATTTGCATTCAAGTTCAAGTGATCGCATTTACTTAGCGAATGGTAGGCAGATTAAAGCTGAAGGTTCCGGTGATGGTATTTTGCGTTGACAAAACAAATACATACATATTAAGAATGTGCTCTTCGGGCCAGAACTGGATGGAAATTTACTTTCGGTTAGAAAGCTTGTCCAAAATGGTTTGGAAGTTTTGTTTAAAAGAGATATCTGCGAAATATTTTTTAATGGGCAAATTTGCGCTACAGCAAGTTTATATAAAAATCTTTTCAAGCTCAATCAAGACCAATTTGCTGCAAAGGTGAGTGAAGTTGAAGCGGAGTGTATTCATACTTTTCATCGTATATTTGGTCATCGTGAAAAAAGCAGTATTGTTGCAGCAATTAACAACAAATATATAACTGGTGTCGAACTGAAGAAATGTAGGTGTTCTGACATTTGTGAGCCATGTCTAAAAGGCAAAATGACACGAGAGGAATTTCCGAAGCAGTCGACAAACAGAGCGCAACAGATTTTAGATCTAACTCATACTGACTTGTGCGGACCAATGCGCGAAGTAACACCGAGTGGAAACAGATACGTATTGATGATGATAGATGACTATAGCAGGTACTGTATCGTATATATTTTGCGTAAAAAAAGTGATGCATTTGAAAGAATAAAGAGTCTTTTAAATATACTGAAAATCATTTTGGAAAAAGTATGAAGGTTTTGAGAACTGACAAAGGTGGAGAATTTACAAGTAAACATTTGGGTTGTTTTTTGAAGAGAAAGGGCGTTGAGCAACAATTTACTGCGCCTTATACGCCGCAGCGAAACGGCGTTGCAGAGCGTAAGAATAGAAGCCTTGTCGAGATGACACGCTGCATGCTTATTCATTCTGGATTAGATATAAAGTTTTGGGCAGAAGCTATGAATACCGCGAACTATTTGCAAAATAGATCACCTTCAAAAGCAACAGATAAGACCCCACATGAACTCTGGTTTTCTAAACAACCAACCATGAAAAGTGTTAGGATTTTTGGTTGTACTGCATACAATCATGTAAGCAATCAATTACGTCGCAAATTAGATGATGTTTCTAAGAAAGGTGTGCTGGTAGGAATCAAAAGCATACAGGATTTTAGATTTGGTGACTGAAAAGATAATTATATCTAGAGACGTAAAGTTTATTGAAAACGAACATATTAAAGTTCATGCAGGTATTGGAATGCATGATTATCTAGATTTTGCTTATATAGATTTTGTCAATATTACCTTATCAAAAAAACCGAAATTGTGAAGAAGAAATTTTATTTGAGGAAGACAACTAGGTGCTTATCGAAAACGAAAATTTCGAATCAGCGGAAAGCGAAGAAAATTTCAACGAAGACGAGCGGATCGTAAGCGATCTTAATCAAGTTGATGATAATCGTGTATCGGATGATGTTTTAGCTGAGTCGAATGACGTAACAGATATGACTGTAATTCGTAGATCTTCAAGAAAAACCAAAGGTGTAGCTCCAGAAAGATACGGGTACAAAGCGAAATGTGCCAGTGAGCCAACAACGTACAAAAAGCTCTTGAAAGACCGGATAGTGATCAATGGATCTGTGCTATGGAGGAAGAATTGCAAGCAATGTATGCAAACAATACATGTAATCTTGTAGAGCTGCCGAAAGAACGAAAAGCAGTTGGTTGTAAGTGGGTTTACAAAATAAAAAGTCTAGCTGATGGATCGCAGAAATATAAGGCAAGACTGGTGGCAAAAGGATTTTCTCAGAAATACGGTGAGGACTATGATCAAGTTTTTGCGCCGGTGGTAAAGCAAACAACTTTGCGGACTCTGTTAGCAGTTGCATCGTTTAAGAACATGTTTGTTCAGCATATTGACGTGAGGACGGCGTTTTTGAATGGCGACATTGAAAACGAAATATACATAAAGCAACCAATTGGATTTGAGATAAATGACAAGAAACATTTTGTATGTAAGTTAAACAAAAGCATTTATGGTCTCAAACAATCTGCAAGATGCTGGAATACAAAAATTAATGCAACATTAATTAGTTTTGGTTTCAGAAGGGGAGATGCAGATCGATGCTTATATGTGAGAGGTGAAGAGTATAATATAATGTATATTCTTAATTATGTTGACGAAATTTTAATTTTTTCAAAACACGAGAATGCAGTAAAGAATATTATTGCAGATATTAGTAAATCGTACAAAATTACTGACATGGGACCTTTAAAGTTGTATCTAGGAATTCAAGTGGAAAAGAAAGATGGCAGATACCATATTCATCAAGAACAATGCATCGCTGATATGCTAGAGAAATTTCAAATGTCAGATGCAAAACCATCAAAAATCCCACTTGATGTTGAATACATCAAAGACATGACGCATGGAAAATTATTGGAGAGCAACGAGATATATCGAAAGGCAATTGGTTCGCTTCTTTATTTATCAGGTAATACTCGTCCAGATATCGCTGTAGCTGTATCAATACTTAGCAGGAAGGTATCTTGTCCTAGTCAGCGTGATTGGACTGAAGTAAAACGAATTTTTAAATATCTTAAATCAACTCAACATTTATGGCTATGCGTTGGTTGCAAAGAGGATTTAAAGCTACTGAGGCGGAGCTAGTTGCATTGACTGAGCGGAGAACTTATTTGGCTTAAGATGCTATTCATTGATTTAAAAATCCATCTTAAGGAAATTACAATGTTTGAGGATAATCAAATCTGTTTAAAAATTCTAGATGCAGATAAAATTAACCCTCGAACAAAGCACATTGACGTAAAATACTATTTTCTTCATGATATCAAGCGAACAAAAGAAATACAGTTTGTATATTGTCCAACCTAAGAAATGGTCACTGACTTATTGACTAAGACAATGCTGAATACTAAAATAATAACACTTAGATATTTGGCAGGACTTAATTAATTTGTTCTTTCTTATTTATTTTATTTAGTAGAATTGTTTTTTGAGAAGGGGTGTTAGTGTTATATATAAAAACACTATACAAAAACAAAAAACACTTTTGTATAAACACTTAGCATTTTTTTGTAAATACGAAAACTGAAAATTTTAATGTCACTCTTGAAAAACTATTTCAAATAAAAACTACGTTTTTTCTCTTGTTATCTTAAAAACTGCGCCTTTTGATTTTATATAACTATTAGTTGTTGGCTCGTATATCTTTTCATGATGAAATGGCAAACCTCACTGAAGAGAAATGTCAAGAGAGCGGGGAAAAATATGGCGTCGTTTGCTGTCCCTATCAGTCTACTTTTGTCTCTGCGACCCTGTTGAAAAACCCTTTATAAAGAAATTATAATATAGCCTTCTGTTTTCGTTTTAAGAAAGGTGTTTCTGTGTGTAGCAGGCATTTGGTAAATCTTATGGGAGTAACAAATCAAAATCAAGTATTAATTAGAAAGATAAACCGAAAAAATCTGTAAAGAACAAGAAATTAAATTGAAATAAACAAACAAGTAAACTCTGCTTAGCCATGCTATGAGCCATTGATGCTTGTTCCGATCAATGTTAATCCGATGGAACAATACCTGGAGAATTCGGCGGCTGAGGAAAAATATTCCATTAAAAGAAGCATTATACTTTATTTTTGGACTGTGATCTAACGGTTCGGCCAAAAACAAGATCCTGCAAAAACACAATGCAAAATAAAAGATTGCTATATTTTTTTTTGTTTTCTTCTGCAAAAGCATTTTCTATATATAACGTATATTTCGTTTACACTCTAAACTCTTGTATCTTTAGTAGCTGATTATAAAAGGGTAGAACCTTTCGAAGCAGTAGTTTGACCTGCTATTTTTGTGTTGTTGTTGCCAACAAATTTACAAAAGAACTAATTATACCATTCGTCAAGTGCACTAATTGAAGGGTTTGTTCTTCCATTTATAACGCCCAGAAGTGGGCGTGTTAGGTATGACAAAGTACTGGGGGTGAAGTAAAAAGTGCTTCTAATGGTGTTAACATAACCTTTACCAGTCAGGACGTGGTGTTAAGGCGTCTTATCAAAGGAGCAGTGCATACAGAGGTGTAAGGTAGAAGTGCCTGAAACCTAAAGACCGACCATTGTGGTAAACTCGAAAAAAACCCATAATCCCAGGTGTTATCGTACCGTGCCTATGGAATGAATGGCACTACGTAAGTGTATCTTCTAACGGTGACCTTCAGATATCGGGCGCCTTCTGGTTGTAACTAGCCTTGCCGCAACACCGGGGCACTGTTGTGGCTGACTTTCTTTCCCCTTTACTCGGTGGACCAAATGGATTCAAGTATACTATATATTTCAAAAGAGGCAGTAGTGCCTGTAACAAACCAGGTCAATAGTGACCTTTCGGCGACTTGCGCCGAACTACCAGCAACTTCGCAGGCTATAAGGGCATCACAAAGCCCGTCTAAAGCCAGCGAAATGGATATCGACGATGTTGACTTGGGTCCCAGCGATACCATCACAAAGGATAAGGAGGGAAAGCTCCTAACATCACCAGCTCATGGCTCAAAACCAGCACAGGCAAGTGACAGGAAGGTACGGCTCAGTGGTGCCATCCGGAAACGTCAAATACCTCCTAAGCCAGGGGCATAATATTGAGGAGGCTAAAGAACTAGCGCAAAATCCAGTTTCACTGAAGCGCCATCGCTCTAGCAGCACCACACCCAAACAAAGCTCCTCGAAAAAACTAATGTTGGAGCAGTACCGAACACTCCTAAAAAGATAGGCGTGATCGCGGAACCCGAAAGGCCAAAGGCATCAGTGCCTACCCTGGAGGGGGATGTGGACATGGCACAAATGCCTTATAAGGATGTGACGTGCAGCACTTAACTGGGTATTGTATCGCCGGACTACCCAACAACATTGTGCTCTACTGATCAGCTGAAGGCCATACAACATGCGATCTTAGAAAAGATACGAAAAACCAGGCTGCTAAGGAAAAGCCTGTCTTCAACAGCTGTATATTCCGTGCTAAGTGGCTTGTCATCTCCTGTAGCAACAATGACACAGTCAAATGGCTAAAGGCATTAGTGCCATGGAAAGATGCCGAGCTGAAGATCGTAGAAGAGAGCGAGTTACCAAGCCCACAGATCTATATTGGCTACTTCCCAGAACTGGATAGTACAACCACAGAGGACATCCTTAGCCTCATTAATGGTCAAAATATCGGCCTAAGTGTGCATGATTGGCGGGTACTCATCCGAGTAATAGATCCTCAGAGGAGGCAGTCCTGCTTGGTAGCAACAGAGGGAGAAAGAGGGCAGCGATTGCCCATAAAAGGGCCAAATAATGACCCTACCCACACTAAGACCCAACAACAAAAGAAAGCAACTCGGATCCATTCAAATAAACCTCTACCATGCCAAGGCAGCCTCGGATGTACTGGCAATGAGGTTTAACGCGGAGCTCTTGGATAAAGTCTTCATACAAGAACCATGGGTGCACAAAGGAGGCATAAAAGGTCTCCAAAACACTAACGGTAAGTTAATCTACGCCACCAATAATGATCGTCCCAGGGCGTCATTGTTAATAAGAAATGAACTAACCTATCTTCCCATTTCTCAGTTTATTTCAGAGAATCTTGTAGCGATATGTGCAAAAGTGCTTACCAGCAAAGGAGAGCATGAGATCATTCTTGCCTCTGCGTATCTACCGGGAGAATCTGACATGGCTCCAACAAGGGAAGTTATAGCCCTAGCGGACTACTGTCAGCAACGACATCTTCGGTGGATCCTTTGCTGCGATGCTAATGCTCACCATACTACATGGGGAAGTACAAACATCAACCCAAGAGGTGAGTACCTTCTTTAGTTTTTACTTAAGCATAATTTAACTTTACTTAACCGAGGAAATGAACCGACTTTCATTAATGCTATACGGAGGCAAGTCTTAGATCTTACTCTTGCAAGCCACAATGAATCGTCCAAAATCTCAAATTGGCATGTGTCACAGGAAACATCCATGTCCGACCATAGACACATACAGTTTGATGTACAACTGCAACACAAGCAAAATTTTACCGTAACCCCAAAAATTCTAATTGGGATATCTTTCACTTTAACTTACAACAAAGTGTTAACTACTGAAAAGAGCATATTGTTCTGAAAACTGAGATTAAAATAGAAGCATAGGAGCTTCTTTCAAATATTACTAGTGCCTTTTATGAAAAAGCGCAAAACCTTCGCAGGGATGTTCCCTGGTGGAATAAAAAGCTTGATGACCTCCAAAGTAAATCAAGGCAACTGTTCAATAGAGCAAAACTAACGGGAGATTGGTTCTCCTACAGAAAGGCTCTAACTGACTATAACATAGAATTGAGAAAATCTACAAGAGCTACTTGGAGAGATTATTGTGAGAAGATTTCAAATCTACCAAACGCCTGCAAAAAGCCTTAATAAAAGATTACTCAACCGGTATATGTACCCTGAAAAAGTCAGATGGTAACTTCACAAAAAACCCGGGGGAAACCAGTCAATTACTGCTGTACACACACTTTTCGGGATGTTCAGTTTCCAATGAACACCCAATACTGATGGAATCTTCGATATCTAGTAGTATTAAAGATATTAGACTGACAAATAGATTGTTCCATGAAAAACGGGTAGAATGGGCTCTATCATCATTTAGTCCATACAAGTCTCCGGGGCCAGATGGGATATACCCGTGCCTACTACAGCAAGGTGCCGCCTACATTGTCCCTTGACTGGTCAGATTATTTAGAGCAAGTCCATTGCTAGGACATATTCCTACAAAGTGGGCTGATGTTAAAGTAGTGTTTATTCCTAAGGTAGGGCGTAAGCCAGAACAACTACCCAAATCTTATAGACCTATTAGCCTCAGCTTATTTTTCCTAAAGACGATGGAAAAGATTTTAGATCAACACATAAGGGAAAATAATCTCATCACTTTCCCATTGCACAGGCTGCAATTTGCTTATCAATGCGGCAAATCTACTGAGACTGCAATACACAGCCTGACAACAGTCATTGAAAAGGCTCTTGAATTCAAAAAAGGTCAAACAAAGGAAAGCAGCAGACATATTGAGCAAACTGCATCGCTTTGTTTGCGTCAGTATCTCAGGTGCTATGAAAACCTGTCCATCTGACGCATTGAGGGTGCTTTTAAACATCCCTCCACTACCTATCCTAATAGAAAAGGAAGCCAGTCGTGGCGCCTTAAGATTAGAGGGTATTGCCGGACACTTAAAAATTTTAGAAAATCTTCAAAAAAGTCCCTTGTTATATAGAGTCGATACCTCATCCTCAAAACCAATCTTCTTCAAAAATTTTCAAATCATTATTAATGACCGTGAAATCTGAAGAACAAATTCCATCAATATCGAACCGGGCTCTCAAATATGGTTCACAGACGGATCAAAATTTGAAAATGGTAGAACAGGGGCGGGCATATTTGGCCCGAAATTCAAAAATACAATCCCAACAATTTTCCAAGCAGAGATTCATGCTATTGAAATCTGTCGCAGGAAAATGAGAGGAGCACATGTTTACATTCTCTCAGATAGTCAAGCGACTTTAAAAGCCCTACAAGCAACCGAATTCACCTCAAAAATGGCATATGAGTGCCTATACCTGTTAAATATACTAAGTAACACTGTAGTATTATTATGGATACCGGGACATGAAGGTCATGAGGGAAACAAAAAAGCTGATTACTTAGCAAAACAAGGAGCAAACATGCCTTTTATTGGTCCTTAGCCCTTCTGTTGCCTTTCGAAAAACCACTCCAATGAAGCTATCAGAAAACTGGAGGAAAAGAAATTTACCAATCACTGGCTCAATAGCATAGATCAACGACAAGCAAAACGATTCCTCATCCCATCAAAGGGAATATCAAAAAAGTTACTCTCGCTCAGTAGAGAGTACTTACGCATTTTAGCTGGTTACTTTTCAGGCAGGGCGAAGGGGGCAATTGCCCTGGGCGCCAATTTGTAAGGGCGGCATGTGGGAGAAGCTTTATCTAAACATCTTGATAGGACGACAATATCAACTCTTGGCCCGGGTGCCAGAACTCCTAGTTACGGCCCTGTTCACAGGCCATTGCAACTTCAGATATCATCTAAAAAAGTTAGGCCTTTCTGATACTGACGTCTTTCGTTTCTGTGAAATGGACACTGAAAGTTAAGAGCATGTACTCTGCGAGTGTCCTGCACTCGCAGTGTCACTTCGGTGACACTGTTGTATATCCATATAAACTTTGGAACAAAAATCCCCAATTAGTGCTAATATTTTCCTTTATTTTTCAAAGTGGGCGTTAAATTGATTTTTAGTGAAGTTGTCGACAGTGTTTATACAAACTCAGATGCTAAAATTCAGATTTTTAGGAGCAATATTAGCGAAATAATTGAATATTTTCACTTAGTTTTACAAATTGTGGGCGTAATAGGTGGACGTGGCAAATTTTTCTTTGCCCAAAATCTAAGTTGGCGTGAGCACAGCAATCCTCAAAATTTCATCACAATCGAAGGAATGGCTTAGACGCCCATTTGGTACAAAGAAAGAAAGAAAGAAAGAAAGAAAAAAAAAAAGAAAGAGAGATTTGTAGATTTGAAGACAAATCTTAAGATCGGCTCTAACGGTGTTGATAAAATTTTGCAGTGTGGTTGCATTTGCAGGAAAAATGAGATTCCGGCATGTTTCAATCTTTAAAAAAGTCGTTAAGTGTGCGAAATCGAGGTTTGAACAAAGCATGGTCAAAAACTACTTTGAAATAAAATGAGAATTGGTTGTTGTTGTAGCGTCCACTGGAATAATCACATGCATGTACATGTGAGGGAAACGTATTTAGTGTGGATAATGAAAGTTTGGAAAGGGAAAGAAAGAAATCTAGCTATTACCCCTCCAGTTCAAGGAAGCGAGCTACCTCGACTGGATTGGTCCAGAGGAACCTGGATGTGAAGTAAGTAGGTCTGAGGGAACATTCAAAAAGATGGGCTGTTGTGGTATGCGGCGCGGAGTCACATACGAAAAATTTTTCCGAGGTCTCCGGGTTCATTCTGGCCAGGTATCTTGCCAGTGAGTCGCTTATACAAGGCGACCAAACAGGAGCAGCGTAGTCGATAAGGGGACGACCTTGTCACGAATCTTTTCGCTGGGGTATACTCAGCCTAGCCAGGGTTCGTAACAAAAATTTATTTTATGCAGGGTTTTTGATTTTTTCAATATATTTCTATTTATTCTCTTTTGTTTACACTTCATTTCACTTTCTTAAGTTTATGCTGTATTACTCGGTGCACGGATGTGCCTCGTTTTAATCTGCGTTATTTCTCGCGTTACTCGCGTCTCGCTCGGTTCTGTTTCGCGGTGGTTCGTGGCCGGTTAAATTACTTTCGCGTGATCGTGAACGTGGATCCGTCGTAGCGTGGTATTCTCTTTGACTTGTGTTGTTGGCTTCGTATAATATGCCATTCGTGCGTAGGGTTCGGGTCCGGTCTGTTTTATTTCCACCAGGACTCCGCCGTTACCGACACAGGTCCGTTGGGAGTAAGTTGTCGTCGAGGAACTCTCTTGGGACTCAGCCATTGCCGACACAGGTCCGTCGGGAGTAAGTTGTCGTCGATAAACTTTCTTGGGACTCAGCCGTTGCCGACACAGGTCCGTCAAGAGTAAAGATGTCGTCGAGTAACTCTACTGAGACTCCGCCGTTGCCGACACAGGTCTGTTCGAAGTCAACCGTTGTTCGTGTAGTTCTACTTGGACTCCGCCGTTGCCGACATAGGTCCGTTCGGAGTCAGTTGTCATTCGGGTAGTCTCCGATTGCATTCAGCCGTTGCCGACACGGATCCGTTCGGAGTCAGTTGCTGTTCGAGTAGTTCTACTTGGACTCCGCCGTTGCCGACATAGGTCCGTTCGGAGTCAGTTGCTGTTCGAGTAGTTCTACTTGGACTCCGCCGTTGCCGACATAGGTCCGTTCGGAGTCAGTCGTTGTTCGGGTAGTTTCCGATTGGATTCAGCCGTTGCCGACCCAGATCCGTTCGGAGTCAGTAAATGTTTAATTTGACTAGCACTTAGCGAAACACCGCCGTTTCCGACCACGGTCTCTTTAGTACTAGACAAACTCATTCCTAACTACTATTCACTTACCAGCTACTTGTGGCTTGCCACGATCGTCTCCGGACGCTAACTGACTTATTTTTCTTTGTGTCGCTCCTTTTATTTCGATATCTCTGCCTGTACACAGGACTGTGCAGTCATCGGCATAGGAGATTAGTTTCAGCCCCGGAGGAGGGGTCGGGATTTTGGAAATATAAGTTTTGAACAGCAAGGGTGATAAAACACCTCCCTGCGGTACACCCTGCTTATTTTTCCTAAGTTCGGACCTGGAACCTCTGAACTCTACGTACGATTGCCTGCCAGCCAAGTAGTTGGGTCATGCAATAGCTTCGTGTGGCAGACCGTGTCGAAGGCCTTGGACAAGTCAAGAGCGACCATTATGGTCCTCTGTGAGGTCTTTTACTGTTTAGGCCTCCGGCTATGGCTGTCGTCATTTCACACAGAGCTGTAGTTGTGCTGTGTCCTGATCGAAAGCTATGTTGGTGGTCTGCCAAGTGGAGGTTCTTCTTTAGTAACGGTAGGAGAAGAGATTCCAGGACCTTAACCACTGGTGACAGTAGTGTTATAGTTCTGTAGGAGCTACCCCAATTCAGGGGCTTCCCGGGTTTGGGAATGGGAATGATCCCTAGCTTCCACATATCTGGAATCTCAATGGAGTTGACACACAAGTAGAAGGTTTCTGCTATGTATGTCACTACTTGCCTCCCCAGGTGTTCCAGCTTTATCATTGCAAGACCATCCGGACCTATTGCGTGCGGGGTGCTCCTCATTGATAACACAGAAGTTTGTGTTATCAATCTGTTCGACGAGTGAGTTACCCCTCGCGTCATTTTCTAGTTCAGAATGCCAGCTATCATGGTGCGCGTTTAGGTCCCCGAGTAAGATTCTGTGGTCGCCCTCCATTAAGTACTCAATGGAAGGACGATATCCGGGACGGCAGGCCGCTGTGGTAGGGATATACACATGAAAGAGCTCAATCTCAACCTCCCCAGACCATACGGCGATTCCTGGAGTTACAAGTGATCGTCGTTAGGCGGAATGGTTAGCGGGCGGTATGTTACGGAGTCATGGATAAGAAAAGCAAGACCGCCTCCTTTGTCTTTTTCGCGGTCTTGTCTTATGAAACTGTAGCCAGACGAGCAGGAAAGAGGATTCCTGCTCGTTAGCTTGGTCTTTTGGATGGCCGCAATCGGTATGCCTCTCTTTACCATAAAATCCGTAACCTCCGTTATTTTTCTGCTTAGTCCGTTGCAGTTCCACTGTAGAATCTTAAACTCGAGATTCGATGTCGGTGGCGGTTGCTCCGGGATGTCATTGGTGGCCGACTGTACTGTTGGTGGTTCTATTGTCGCTCGGTCGACAGGTGTTGGGGACCGACCAGATGCTCCACGCTCGAGAGCGCCACGTATGGGGTCAGCTTACCGCCTCCTGCAGCAGGGACCAATGAAGTCGGGTCTTTAAAGATTCGAATTCCTTAGTCCCGAGCAGCGGACATCGAATAGGTTTGGCCTTCTTGGTTAGTGTCTTCCCACACCTGTTGCACATGTTGGTCAAAGGACCAGGGTTAGTTTCGACTTCACCGGCAAGGATTATTAGTAGTCTGATCAGGCAAGCCGGCATTGTCTGATCAGTTAGAGAAAAAGAGATAGAGGGAAGTAAAGATAAGGGGTCTGGGTACATACATGTATGATTCCAGTCTCCGAGGTTTTGCAGTCTTTGAGCGGGGTGTTAGTTCCAGCTTCGATCCCGGTACGTAGACCCAACTGCTGTGAAGATCGATGAGAATCGGTTGTCGGATTTGCTAATTGTCTATTAGTCCACCAAGAATTTTGTAAAAATATTTATGTGGGAGTAAGTGGCCATGGTCAAACAGTTTTTTGAACGAACAAGGTTCGGTTGATTGCGTTTTTTATCTTGAAAATGGTTTTACTGATTTTTGTGAAACTTGTCTGCTTGCCGTATATCAAAATTGGCATAAAAACAACTAGTTTGTAACTAGACATAAAGTCTCTAGTTCAAAATTGGAACAAAAATCATTAGATTGTAACTTCAGTTTAAAATTCGCAAAAAATCACTGGTTCATAAATTCAACAATAATTACTGCAGAGAGATTTAAAATAGTTTTATAAAAAATATATAATATTATTATTTAAACATTAACATTTTAAATTGGTACATCGATAAAAAAAACAATGTTAATTCCGTTAGATTTTATTGACTACACATGTCAATAACTAATTTGACATGTGTAGTCAAAAAAAACAAATAAATACATACATATGTGCTTAATACTTCTTCAAAAATAATATAAGTACAAGATTTATATTTTTTTGTAGTTAAAATTTTTCTTTTTTGAAAATCTGTAAATCTTTCGGTTGTTGATGCAAATTATATTTATTAAAATCGAAACAGACTATTATTATGTAACTACTCAAAAGTGTTTGTTTTTCCCGTGTTCAAAGCAAGTAACAAGCAGATAAATTTGATGGAGCCGCACAAGGCGGCCCATTATTTTCTTCTAGCACTTTTTTATTGCAAAAATTGTCAAACCACTTCTTCATATACTTCGCTGTCAAGTTTACTCGCTCTATTTGTTATATAAATGTCCGTTTATCGTTTAATTATCCTCCTTGCTATTAATTTTTATATTTTAAAACTATTTCACAACAATCACAAAATTTTCAATGTTTACAAGTTAACATATTTTGTTTTTCGATAAATTATATTTTATCGACAATCGCACATCGCTAGAAAAATATGATAGCGATACAAGAATTATCAAAACATTTACCCCGATAGAGTTACAGGTACTTGCTCGTTTTTTTTGCTATTAGTAACTTTAGTGCGTTTTAGAAAAAATATTGAATTTTTCAAATTTATTTATTAAATTCAATTCAAAGATTTTAACATTTTGTCTTAATTACACTAAATTTACTAAAAAAAAAAAAAAAAAAGAATAAGTCGCTGTGACGCGATCGGCTCCTAGTTCGCTTGTCAAAACTTTTATTGATAAAAGTTTAAACTTTTATTAAAAATTATTTTATTTAATATTAGCCCAATTTGGTTCCTCTTTTACTAGTATATCTCTAGTACTTTTTCGACTAGTTCAATTTTCACTAGAACAGGACTGGTGCAGAACTAGAACATTTTGTTACTAGAACGCGGTTTCCCTGCAGGGTAGGTACAACAATACGATTACGACAAATTTGACCTCCGGGAAGACTTGCAAAGTAGATACAAAAGTGGGAATGGTCGAAAATTATTTCTAATCATATAAAATAAAAACAGTAAATTAGATTCTGATAAGTTTTTCTTGCATTTGGTTGATGGTTGATCCACTGGAACTAAAGTTTTAACAAATCTTAAATTTCTTGGGAGAATCTCTTCTATTGGGATTTCTTCAGAGCCTAAGCGCATACATTAAAACTTGTTTATGTAATTAAAATAATTAATATTAATGAAAATTATTAGTCGAACTCTAGGTTCTTAAAAAATATTTCGTTTGTTTAAAATAAGTCAACAACGCAAAAAAACAAACAGATCGGACAGCTGTATCGATAGGCACTACCCTTCTACCATCACCGTAAAGAAAGTAAAAATTTTATTTATAGCGTTAAAGAAATAAATACAGAAAACAACGGGAAGTTGGAATATCGCTGGGTCAACTGTATCGAGCTATCAATATAGTCATTGAGAAAAAACCACTTTTCAAAAATTTTCGTTTTTCTTTCGTTGGCTCAATACTTATTGGACCACCCCGTACGTATATATATTTTGTCATACCTACCACTGACTCTTAAGGGCGTTGCATTAAAAAAATTCCAATACCAAAGGGTATACAAAACATTAGTTACCATATTCGGTCAGTAGATATTTTTTAAATAACAATTATAGTATGTAGGGAGTCCGTAATAAAAAGTTTATACGGTGATTAACTCAACTCCTTAGTTTTTGCATATAATGAGATTATTAAAAAATTAAATAAAAATTATATTGATTCAAAAAACTAAAAAAATCTGGTGGTGAAAATACAAATTTAAAACATATCAATCAAACGGAAATAAATACTTCTAAAGAAATTACAAGCACAAAAAATAAAAATTATATACTAAAACTTAAAATACTATCTTCTAATATTCATGGAATGGAAAAAACACTGTTGAACCGAAATTTCTTTGAATGTGTAAACTCTTTCGATATTTTTGTTTTAATAGAGACTCACGTATGTGGTGAAAAATTTGATCAATTCAAAAATTTTTTTCCTGGTTTTGACCTATTTTGGAAACTCGAATTAGCGGTCGTGGTAGATACAGTGCTGGATGCGTTTATGGCGCTAAAAAAGATCTGAAGAGATTCGGAATCATACACACATATACTCGTGCCTGGGAAGTAGATGCTATACAAATTAAACTATGTGGCACTGAAATTTTTATTATACCACTTTACCTAAGAGGAGCGAATTGGATCAACGAATTTAATACTGTTAAAAATTATTTCATAGAAAATAATATTATAAATCCAGTTATTATCGGAGATATGAATATAAGAATAGGAGAATTACAACAAATTTTAGAAGAAATGCATCAATGCTCGTTTATTGCTGGCACTCAAAGAAGACGATCGAGTAAATGCAAATGGTAAAAAGATTATAGATTTCTGCAATGACATCGGGCTTGTAGTGCTAAACGGAACAACAAAAGGAGACGAAGAAGGACATCTTACATTTATAAGTAAAGTCGGAGAGTCGGTAAACGACATATGTTCAGTTTCACAAGAGTTGTTACCAAATATAGAAACCTTTTCGGAGGATCAAAAAATATGGTCCGACCATATGCCGATCACGTTAGCGGTATGTTTTAAAAATAATATTGATGTAAACGCAAAAACCAAACTTCTACCAAAATTACACTGGAATAAAAAAAACAAAGAACAATTCCAAAATCGATTAAATTTTAAACTTCACGAACTTAAAACAAAAAAGTGCGATATAGATCTGGTAATGCTAACAAATTTGATAAATTTAACTACGAAAAACCAACGAAATTATTACTATTACACATAGAAAAATAAATGGTTCAACAGTGCTTGCAATTCGGCAAGAAAAAAATCATTTCAAATGCTAAAGAGTTATAATGAATATTTAAAAGCTATACAAAAATACAAAGAAGTATGTGAAAAAACTAAGACAAACTACTACCAATAAATTGAGATGAAAATAAATTTGGTTAAGGATAGCAAGGATTGGTGGAGAATAGTCAAATATATACGCAACGGCAGTCCAAAG
Organism: Suillia variegata; assembly: GCA_949127995.1. Lineage (NCBI taxonomy): Eukaryota > Metazoa > Arthropoda > Insecta > Diptera > Heleomyzidae > Suillia > Suillia variegata. The sequence continues at coordinate 23,649,013 of OX421843.1, forward strand.
TACTGCTCAGATATCCCAGCAAATACATTTTCGCTATACTTTCAAGGATTATTGAACCCACCACAGTTAGCTTGCGACATTCAATATGTGCCGCTATTTATTGTAGATACGGATTTGGATAAAGCAATAACAACCGGAGAAATTTTAAAAGTACTAAGCAAAGTGAAGCCAAACAAAGCACCAGGTGTAGATAGAATTCCGTATGAATTTTTTGAAAACGCTTCTATGGAGTTTTTAGAAGAATTAGCTAATGCATTCAATTCAATATACGAAAAAGGTAAAGTTGATAAAAGTTTTATGACAAGCATAGTGTTTCCGATATTCAAAAAAGGAGACCAGGCTGGTTTTAGAAAAAAATATTCGACTGTTGATAATATTTACAATTTGTCAGCAATTGTACATCTACAGTTCCAAAAAAAACAAAAAAGTGGACTTTAAAGCCGATTTCGATAATGTAGCAAGAAAGTTACTAATTTATAAATTACATGTACTTGGAGTCTCAACAAAACTTGTGTACATTATCGAAAATATACATATATGATAATACAAATGCAGCAGACAAGAATTATCAGATTATTTTGATACCCGCACAGGAGTAAAGCAAGGTTCTCTTTTATCTCCGCTTCTTTTTGCTCTCTACTTAAACGATTTACACGAATGGCTTGGAGGCGGAATACACATAAGGTTGCTATTATACGCAGACGATATTGTCATATTGGCAGATGATATTAATACACTGCAGAGTATGATAAATCGTTTGGAGGAGTATTGCATTAAATGGAATATGGAGGTAAACTTAAATATATCAGACGTAATGGTATTTAGGAAAGGCGAAAGACTGGCCAATAATGAAAAATGGTACTTTAAAGGTTACAAATTCGAGTTACCTCTGAATATTGTTATTTAGGAATTACTCTCACTCCCAAAATGGTATTCCAAAAACATGTAAATTTTTACTATTTTTAGATTTGCGCAATACATCGGCAAAAAACAGTTTTAATGTTACATGGAACAGTTTTTTAAGTAAAAGCAATGTGCTACTAAGCGCCAAATTGAAGTTGTTTCTAGCAATATGCAGAGCAATTCAATCATATGGTTCGCAGGTTTGGGGTTATACAATTTTTGATACGGTTGATAAGCTACAACTTTTTTTTCTGAAAAAGATATTTAACTTGCCAGAATTCACTCCTACATATGCCTTAATGCTAGACATTTATACACTTTAGACCTACATATGCGATATATACAAAAAACATTGTTTGAGTATAATATAGAGCGCTTACCAAACAAGCTTACAAAGAAAATTTTAGAAAATAATATTTTCTGAGCCAAAGATTTAAATCAACTAGGAGCTGAATTTAACATAAAGTGGGATAGGCATGATCAACAATTAAACGATTGGTCAACCAAGAGAATTTTGTTGCTGAGTCAATTAAAACAAAAATATTGGCTAGAAAATATTCGAAAAAGCCAAAGCAGTACCACCAGAATTTATAAATACTTAGACCATAATATTGGTCATTGTTATTTTCACGACAATTTTCAGCGCACTAAAATAATGTGGATATTCAAAGCTCAAAGTGGTCTGATTTTATTAAATGCAAACAGTTTTGATAATAACACCCCAAAAAATTTTAGTTTATGTAATATTGACGAACTTGAAAGCCTTGAACATATTTTGGAAAAGTGCCCGATATTTAAAGAATACCGCATGAAACACTTTAAAAAGGCTATACTAGCTAAAGATGGTATTATTGGCGCTCTTAATGGGGTAAATGATGAAAAATGGGAAAAATTAGTAAATTACATAACAAGCGCTTTACTATACAGGAAAATGATAATAAACGAATACTATTAATAACTAGCAACAACATTGCCAGAAGCAGCATCTGAACAACATAATTAAAACCAATTTTGAATAAGTAGCATAGCTGAAACAAGAATACATAAATTAATTTAACAGCAACATAACAAGCAACAACAATATAGCAAAACCGACAACTACGACATCAACAACCAGCAAAAAACAATTCAACACAAGAACAGCAACAATAACAGTAGTACCACAAACAATAGCCAAACAGAGTTCACATCAACAACCAATATTCAAACAAACGACAGAAATAACACACAACAGCAATAATACAACACCAAACGAAGCAGCAACATCATATTAAAATTAGAAGAAGAAGCAACAGCAACTGTACCAGCAATAATACAGCAACAACCAACAACAAATCGATCGTTATCTTAACCAAACAAAAGTCACGGCAACAACAGGAATAGCGCACAACACTGACAACAGCAACAATTCATCAACAGAATTAGCAACAACATAAATCATATAAATAGCAATATACACAGTAAAAACATTTTAAGTAAATTAAGCTAAATAATTGACAGACGACATTTTTGTCATAGTCGTATGTTCTTTTTTTTTTAATTTCAAAATTAAAGTAAATGTAATATAATACAAATTAATTTAATGTAAACAAATAATTTTGAAGTAAAAGAACTATTATTATTATTATTATTATTATTTTTATTATTATTTTTATAATTATTATTATTATTATTATTATTAGTATGTATGTATGTATATATTTTTAGATTTTACCTCCAATAGCTTCGCATTTAAGAGAAACCACATCTCCCTCACTGTATGGTCCCACAACAGTTGATCGTTGTACATCAGAGTCGTCACGAATAGATACTTGTTCGGGTGGAGCTGAAAAAAATTGTTTTTTTACAACTATATAATAAAAAACAAGTTATTATGGTGGTTCATGATGATATTTAAAAACAAAATATATCTAGACCCACCCTAATTTTATAAATCATGTACCACCCTCATTAGATTAATACTAGATAGTTTTTGTACCAAAATAACCTTTTCAAGTTTTAAGGACTATATTTTAGCATATAATATAAAAATAACAAACAAGAACCATCCTAATCGTTTCCACAATTTATTCAGTTTTTCCCAGGTTTAACAGAAAGTTTCAACCTAATATCATGGTTCTCAAGATATCGTGTTATCAAGAAATAAGTATTTTTTTAATAATGAGCGTGGTCATGGACGGATTGGCTCCTAAATCTAATCATAAAAGTTAGTTAGTCTCAATGCTATTTAAACTTGTTATTTAAAAAAAATCTAATGTTTAATTTTATGAAAAGGGACAGGATCTGCCGCCAGAGCCGAGCAGCCCATATGCCGGATATTTTATTCTATACTTAATCGCAACATGTCTTCTTTATAATTCAATAAAAATATCAGAGATCCACGAAAAATAAACTGCATTTAGCAAATTACAAATTGCGCCTTATTGGGACACCCTATAGATCATTATATCCGCGATGCTTATTAGGGAAAAATAAAAATCGAATTTTTAACTTTCAAATGTTTATAACTTTCGTGAGGAAAAAAACGCGTTTGTGAGTTTGAGTTTGATGTTCAACAAAACTTTATTTTTGAAATTACTTTTATATATAATATAAATGCCCGGCATGGCATTTAAAAATAAGAAAATATATGTTTTTGGAATTCAGTTATTTTTCAGTACATTTATTTTCATATATATAGATATTTAGTTAGCGGAACTTCCCGGTACTACCGTTAGTTAGCGCAACTTCCCGGTACTCCCGTTAGTTATCGAAACTTTCCGGTACTCCCAATTGTAGTGATTCAGAGTTACGGCGGTGGGCGTAAAATTGTTCTATCTACGCAATGTGTAATGTGTAAATCAGCAATAAACATACAAACTCAAAAACAAAATTTAGGAGCAATATTAGCAATGTAATTGCAATTAACCAAATTGTGGGAGTAATAAGTTGGCGAGGCAGATTTTGTATACCCTGTTATTCTTTCCGGTGAACCCCTATACATGTTTGCTAGGCGTAAAATTGATCCAACCACGCCCATTTTTGGGGAAACTGTCGACAACATCCACATAAACTCAGATACCAAATTAGGAGCAATAATACCAATGTAATCGCATACTTTTCTTTTTTTTTAAGTAGACGTTAAATTGATCAAACCACACCCATCCTTGGGGAAGTAGCGGCGCGTTTTAAATATTCGTTTGATAAAGTTCTAAACATTCTATGTGATTTATTTCTCCCAAACAATATTTTTTTCAATTAAATTCACAAACATTGTATAAATTCAAAAATACAATCTGCAATAACAGATTTTTTTAAATCGTTTTTATAAAAAGTCATTGTTTAATTGAAGTAGTCAGCTCAAATATTAATCCAAATTGAATTGAAATAAAAACTGACACAGATTCGTATGATTTGAATACAATTTTTATTTTCTTTTAAAATTCTTACTAGTTTTTTTCAAGTGATGATTTGTTTATTTATGTAGTTCTTTTTTTTGTGCCAGTGAATTAATTACCGAATATCTGATAATTGACTTTTTTACAATTTTTAAAACAAAAATTTACTTTTACTGTTCTACAATTTTGCAATTTTAAGTAAAAATTGCAGTACTTTTTTCGGCAATACATACGAAACATACGATCAACTTTTCGAGGCTGTTTTTGCGACTAATTTGCTTATAACAGAGATATATAACATCTATGTGCTACAAGAATCACATTTTTTATGTCTCTAAAAAGGAAAAGAGTAGTTAATCTTTCGTTAAGCCGAAGATAATTCAAGTAAGCCATCTTTTGATGTTTGGGAACAGATAATAGTCCGAAGGCGGATGTAGAATCAATAGAAGCCCTAAATCGTTGATTTTAGCCATAGTTGCAATGCTCTTGTGTGACGGCGTATTGTGTTGCAAAAACAAAATTTTGATCGCTTAATGTGAGGCCGTTTCGCTGCGATTTCGACCTCTAATTACCCTAAAAAATGCGCAGTATTATTCGCTGTTGATCGATTTTCCTTTTTCGAGGTAGCTCGAGAAGAGTATTTCATGACAATCCCAGAAAAATCGCACTGAAATAAGACATTTCTGCCTAAATATGAATGGACTATAAGACGCCATAATCTATTTGCGATTGCAGCGCAGTCTGGCGACAAAGCATAAATGTTCTTCCCCGCTTTGGAGATTAACACCACTTTAACCGTGCAACCGTGCACTATATATACTTAATGTAACCGTAAACGAGATAAGTTGTGAAGACCTTTTTAATGATCATCAGCAGTTTTTTTCCACCTTGCTTCAGCATGATGATGCTATATATCATCGGGTTCTGGAAACATAAATTCATCAAAAATTTGGGAATGAGTGGCAAGTATTACACTATTTATTTCCGATCTAGGGGAGTAACATGTTCGCGACCGTAACATCACATGACTTTCAACGAGTTGGAGTCCACACCAAAAACAAGCCAGGAAGCATTTCCTATTTTAGGATCTGATCCAGCTTTGGTGCAATGGTATGTTTTTCAACCACTTGTATTTAGCTTAGCGTTCTGGGTACGGAGCCGGACGAAAATATCATGCTGTTCCCTGTGAGGACCAGAAATCAACATGCTCACCCGAACCAATTTTTGATTTTTGCTAATTTGTTAAATAACAAATTTGCAACCTTACAAAATTGGGAGTTCAGCCACTATCTTGTTTAGCGAATAAAAGTCATAGTACTGCACATGGATTGTTGTTTGTTTTTGAGAAAAAAGACCTTGCCCTCCGTTTACCCAAATTTTGACCATCAACGCAAGAGTGACATCTTGTGCTACTACTTGCTTTGTTCCTAGGTATCTTAAAAGACGCTTTTAGAAATCATGTGTTTTCAACACTTTTTCCCAAGGCTCCCACAACCGCATTCTTAGTTAGAGTATTCTTAGAGAGTATAGGTGTTCACCCTAGAGTGAACACCTCTCTTGTCCTGTAGCTGTTTACATCAGCAATCTCGAGCTTACTACTTGGATTACCGGTCTTTTCGCGTGGCTCTCTTTTCCAGAGTAGATACCAATTTGTCCACTGATAGGTTGACCATATCAGATGCGTCGTCCGATTTGCTGTTCTTGCCAGTTTTAAAAACAGGTGTGGATGAATACATCAACGAATCTGCCCCTATTGAAGTTGTCTTCGCCGCATTTCTGGTTTGGGAAACAGTGTTGAGGTTATCCTTATCACTATGCCAGTCCTGCAGATTCAGCACTCTTAATAGCTCTAGCATATTTCTGCCGCACTCTTTTTTCTGTCTTTTAGACATACTCCATGAAGCCGTCCTGGTTCCCTCGGGTACAGCTATTAATTTACATATTTTACGTGCATTCCCGCGTTACATTCGCATCCACTACTCTGGCCTACAAACCAGGCACAACTCATCCGACAACAGGATATTGAAAGAGATTTATACCTTGATATTTAAAAAAATTAAAAAGTGTGTTGTCATTCAAATAAGAAAAGTGTCTTGTGCGGTTGTTCTTCTGTGGACTTATTGGACACTTTGAATTTTAAATGGAGATTACTACACGAAATAAAAATTAAACTTTCATATTGTGACGAACCTTTCGCCGGTGTCCAGGGTTCTTTGCACAGACATTTATTTAAATGGGACTAGGGCAGGAAAATTATGACACCGTTTAATTTGATATCTTTTTATGATTTTAATTTTTAACTTTATTTTTAAACTTAAATTAATTTGTTGGCTAGTGTTCGCGGGAGCCCTAGTTGGGTTGACAGAGTAGTCGCTGCGCAATAGCAGCACGTTCGCGTTAGCTTGCATTCGCGGGAGCCCCGGTTGGGTTAACAGAGCAGTAGCTGCGCGGTTGTAGGAAGTTCCGTTGTGTTGTATTCGCGGGAGCACCGGTTGGTTGACAGAGCAGTAGCTGCGCAGTAGCAGCACGTAAACGTCGCATCGTGTTCGCGAGAGCCCCGGTTGGGCTGGCAGAGCAGTAGCAGCATGTAAACGTCGGCTTGTGTTCGCAGGAGCCCCGGTTGGGCTGGCAGAGCAGTAGCTGCGCAATAACAGCACGTAAACGTTGGCTTGTGTTCGCGGGAGCCCCGGTTGACGGTGACGGCGTTTACTATCTCGGAAGCACCGACAATGTCCTTGCGTCGCGGATATTCCTGAGAATACCTACAGTGCTATTTCTACTATAGGTATTCGCGGAAGCCCCGGCAGCGCAGTTGCAGCAAAGGTATTCGTAAGTACCGGCAGTGATGTTCTACCGTCGGTATTCGCGGAAGCCCCGGCAGCGATGCGTTTCACGGTAGCACTGGCAGCGCAGTTGTAGCTTGGATGTAACTCAAGCTTAACTGCCAGAGGACTTAGCTTGGATGTGGCTCGAGCAAGGAGGATAGGAGTGGAAAGAAGATACATTTAAAGCACACTGCTGTCAAAGTAACAACAATTTCATTAGCGGAGTTTACCTCGTCATTTTTGTTGTTGATTTAACGAAAGATGGAAATAGTATGGGGAATAATTAAACAGCTGTTCAATTTTTAAGATTCTTTGTAAATTTTTTTAAGAGACAAATTGCTTTGATTTTACGAGTTAATATACTGTTTAAAGAATAAATTTCAATATATATACATTTCTAGAAGCTTTTGGTGCATATAAAATACAACTCAATGCAGAAATAAGTTCATAATCATTGAATTACTACTGAAGGTTCCGTGAAAAAGTTTGTGGGCCGACAGTGTTGTCAATTAAAACCAAATAAAAGTTAGCTGGCCGACTAAAACTACTACTACCCCATACAAACCACATATTTCTATACGAAAACTAAATAAATTAAAATAGTTACAGTGCAAATAACCAGTTAATTTTCAGTATTTAACATTTTCGTAGGAATACAAAACTACGAACCAAAAATGAGCGTGGTTTGATAAAAACAACGCCAACTTATAATAGAGACATGTAGCACTTTAGTGATAAAATCAAATTTTTTGGTGTCACTGAAATGGCGGCTTAGCTGAAGGTTATTCTTTTACCACTTTTTAAATAATTTAAGTTTCAATAAAACAATTCTTTATAAAGAATAAAAACATTTTTTATTATAACTTTAACATATTTAAATTATTTTATTGTAATATAATATTTAATGTATTTTTTTATAATTTTCGTAATTTTCGCTTCACAAATCAAATTGTTCGTTATAATATTAGAAAAATAATATAAATCAATTTTTACCCGCTAAGGTTAATTTTTCTACGGTTTAGCCTTTTCTTGTTTGGTTATGAGGCGGCAACACTGTCGGCCAAAAAATTATTCAGCGGAACCTTCAGCATTTTTCAATGATTGTGTGCTTTTTACCGCATAAATTTATACTTTATGCATGTCGAAATGTTCTTTATATTACTAAAAAAGTTTTCATTTTCGGCTGTCGCAAAATTTGAACAGCTGATTTATTATTCACCTAAAACAACAAAATACACACAAGCAGCGTCCAACAACAATTCAATGTGGTTGTTGGAAATTGTGGAGAGTTCAATTTTTCGAAAAAAAATTGTTGCCAACAACACTACAATGTGGTTGTTGGAAATTGTGGGGAGTTTCGGCTGAGTTGTTGCTGTTGTACAACAACATTTATTGTGTTTGTTGTAAGGACAGTGTAATGCCGGACACGAAGAGTGCCTTCTTATTGTTCTCTGAGCTAAACTGACTGATCTAAATTTCTGCAATCGATCCAGTGCTGATAATTTCGTTACATTGTCCGAGTCGCATTTTTGTGTTGACATTTTCCAAACCTTTGTGAGGCGACGTTTGGAAAATACACTGACTTACAGTTCTGATTAGTTTGATGCTTCAATATTAACAATTAAAAGTAATTCATGTGAGCCGCCCACGAAGAGATGTGACTTGCGTCCTCACAATATGCAAAACGCAATTTGATGACTTGTCGATTAAAATAATGTGTTTTTATACCCTTTGCAACGTGCAAGTGCACGTACCAAATGGTATATTGAGTTTGTTCTTCCGTTTGTAACGCCCAGTAGGTATGACAAATATATATAAATGATCAGCGTCGAATTCTGAATCGATTTAAAGATATCCGCACCTCTTAGAGGTTCAAATTGTAAATAATTAGTTTTAACTGTTTTTAAATCTAAAATAATAATTTCTTGTCATACGGGAAGGAACCCTTAAATTTAAATTACTCAAAAGATATACACTATTTATTTCGCCACGAAGAATCTTTAAAATGAATATGGAATCAATAATATTCTTCTATTTTTTAGTGTTGGAAGAGATAGTAGCTTGATCGCAGTAAACTCAAGCACAGTTTCTTCATAAGAAGGAAGATGCAAATCAGGATTTCAAGGCAATTCACGTAGTCAGAAATAAGGAACTGTTTTTGAACTGATTCTAAATTATCTATACAACAATTGTAGCGAGGGAACCATACTATAGATACATATTCTAAAATCGGACGGACCAGGGATATAAATAAATGTTTGGTTTTGTATGGATCATCAAACTCCTTTGCCCATCGTTTTTAAATCCTGTACAGAGTTGGCTTTGTTATAGTCATATTAATGGGAATATTAAATCTTAATTTCGGATCCATTGAACTTTTCGAGGATATCGAGTTTATGACCGTTTATATTAGAATTGAACAAAACTGGTATTCTTCTATTATTCATATTATTAATTTTGCACCAACTTGAAAGATTGTCCAAATCAGACTGCAAAAGTTTTTATTATTAAATGCGAAAAAAAGTTTAACATCATCAGCGTACATTAATACTAATGAAAGATCATTAATAAATAGAAGAAATAAAAGTGGTCCAATATGGCTTCCCTGTGGTAACCCAGAAGTTACATGAAAATCGACTGATGTTACTGATTTAAAAATAACCCGATGAATTCTGTTAGACAAATAAGATTGAATCTAGTTTACCAATACAAGTGTAAAACCCATAATTTCAAGTTTTATGATTAAAAGTTTATGATTCACCAAATCAAAGGCTTTGCTAAAATCGGTGTAAATAATGTGAGTTTGTAATCCGTTTTTAAAATATTGTATAACTTGAGAGGAATATTCAAACAAGTTAACTGTAGTTGGTTTCCCGGGTAAAAATTCGTGTTGATAAGGAGATATAGAGTTGATAACAAGTGACTAAGTTTGTTTAAAAACAATATGTTCAAAATAATAATTGTTATAATTGAATCACTTCCTAATTTGTGCAAAGGATTTATAAAAGATGATTTACAAATATCTGAAAAAATGCCACATAGTAAAGAGTATTTAAACAAAAGAGCAATGGGTAACGCAAGTTCTTCACAAAAATTTTTCAATATGCAAGATAGTATATTATCAAGCACAGTTTCTTTATTAATAACGGGTTGAGAGACAGAAAAGGAAATTTTATTTGGATAGAAGTTAGCATTGTACGACGATTTTGAGTACGTGGATTTAAAGATTTTGGTGGAATATAGAAACACGTTATGTATAAAATTAGGGACTTATACTTTACTTTTACACAGGAAAACTCAATGTCTATTTCATCAGATAATTTAATTTCTTCAGAATAGTAAGATGAGTTAACTGCGATCAAGCAACCACCGCTATTAGATGTGTTGTTTTGTATTGAAAATAGGTCTTTACAGAAAATAACAAGTTTATTGCATACAATTCTAGAATTTTTAGGAAAACTTACTGGGACACGGTTCGTCTACTCTTCAGACTGTCGAAGCCTTTGCCAGTGAGCTTGCTTGACGGGGTAGTGTCAAGCCTAATAGTGAACACCGTGCAGGGTCCGACAAATCTTCTTGAACCGGGTCCAGAAAAGACTCAAACAAACAAAAACAGGGTGAAGCTGTCTGACGCAGGACGTAAAAGACTGAAGGCTTTACTTGCTAAGGGCATACCGCTGAAAACAGTTGTGCCTGGCGAAGGGCAATTGACTTCATAACGTTGGACGGTGCAGAAGTGCCGAAGGCCAAAATCTTCGTCGGCTACTTTCCTGGCTCAGCTTCTTGGCAAAATGATCGAATTTTGGGACAAGTAGAGTCGCAAAATTCGGGCATTCGTGTCAAGGAATGGCGGGTGCTTCATCGATTGCAGAAAGGCGATCTTATCGAGTTAGCGATTGCTGTGGATTCCATGTCGGCTGAAAAGGTGCAAGAGCTGGTCTTCTATGGCTTTGGCAGTGCCCAGTTCAGACCTAGGCTGAAGGGAACTAAAACAAAAGCTGCTGAGGGCAACATGGTGCCATCGACGTCTGCTGCGGCTCGTGCACACGTAAGTAGCCAGAAGCCGAAAACGGGACCCATAACCATAAAGTCACACCGAGTGCAGAGAAAGGCAAAACAAATGCCAAACTCTCTGCTCTGTCTGGCCGACTAAGGAAATGGGAAAGAAAAGATCCTGAAGCTGCGGAAACTTTGCGAAGCACGAAAGGTGGTATATGCATTCTTCCTGACAGCCAAGCAGCTCTAAAATCACTTAAAAACATCTCATTCCAATCTAAGTTGGTATGGGATTGTCTTAAACTTCTCATCACCCTAGCAGCAAGGAACTCGGTTACTCTGATATGGGTGCCGGGACATGAAGGGCATGAGGGCAATGAAATAGCGGACTCTCTTGTAAAGAAAGGTGCAGAAACTCCGTTTATAGGTCCGGAACCCTTCCGTGGGGTAAACAGTAGCTTCATAAATAACTTGATACAAGTATGGGAAAATCAAAGTCTACTTGAGCATTGTAGAGCCCAAACACTCATTGACCCAGCACATATCATGGTAGAACCTATTCTCAACCTTAGCAGAAAAGTTATAAAACTCTATAGTGAATTCTTAACAGGTTACAGTGTCCTCCCATGTCTGCTCCTTTGTAGCCTTTATTTGCAACCAGTCAGTTTTCTCTAAAAAAAATTATAATACATTTATATTTGTACAATAATTTGTTTTGAACTTGCCTCTCACCACCTGCTAACACGGCGAAAATAAGAATGATCCTGCTCAATTCAATTAGCTTACAGAAACACTTTCTAACGAAAGGTACTCTAAAAACAAAATTAGAATATTAGAGTTGGACCGATCGAAATTAAAAAAAATTTGCAGAAACAATACTAGTGAGTGTGATGTAAAATCGGCTAAAAAAGTAAGAAATACGATCGAACAAGTTAATGAAACGCATTCATGTACATTACGCATATGTATGTACTGAAATCAAATGTGTGCATGAAACAAACCACACCTTTCCATGCAAAAAAAATGTTCAAAGTATTCCAGAGTGGAAGATGATATTAAGAAATAAACTATTTAATAGAACACAAAACTACTAAAAAAATTTGCATGATCGGAAAAAAATAACGCTCACTTACAAGATATTTCTCTTCTTAGTTTTCTTTTTATTTATTAACCAACAAAAATTGGGTAACGATGTGTACATAAACAAAAATTGGGTAACGATGTGTACTATAAACATCGGTACCCAATTTTTGTTTTAAATATAAATATGTAAAAGTGATTAGTTTCCGTAACACTCAGTTACTTTTCATTGTAACTATTTTGAAATTATATATAAATGCAGCCACTTACCAATAACAATTAATTTTATTCTAATATTGCGAGTTTGAGCTTTTAAAAAGTCCACACGACATCTGTAAACTCCAGAATCTATATCCTGTGCATTTTGAATAGATAACTTTCCAGGTTCCTTATCAAATATAAAATAAGCTCTCTCTCCAAATACTGTCTCGTCCGACCATCGTTTGGCAGCTTTTGAAATTCCACCACGTATATCAACGCTGAAAAAAAATATTTTGACATATTAAAACAAATACCTGAGAAACCGAGCTCGCTCGGCAGATTATATAATAAAACTATTGATAAATTGAGTTTAAAATTAAATTATTTAAAAAAAAAATATGAAGGATTCACATTATTTCTTGAGAAATTTAAATAATTCAGGAGTACTGTGAGGTGACGCACTGTACGAAATTTTTTTTTAAAAAATTTTGAGAACTTGCAGATTAAAATATTTTAGAAATCCGAAATTATAATTTAAAAAAAAACTCAAAAATTTTGGAAAGTCTGGGAAAAGTCGTCAAACGCGAAAGTAAAAAAGTTGAAAAAAAAAAGTATTTAAATTTTTTTTTTCTCTGTGAATTTCAACTGAACTAAATTCAACAAAAATAAAATTAACAATTTGGTCCCACTTAATAAAATGTTTAGTTTAAAACATTAAATATGTTTAACTATTTTTTTTACTGGTGCACGAAAGATGAAACGTTGAAAAGATAAACAAAATTTAGGATAGGGCTATTGATCAAAAATTAACCTCTCAATTAATAGCATGGTTGGGTTAGGGTTAAGAGAGAGAAAGAAGAAATATCATGTCTCTTAAAATAATAAAACTGGTATTCATGCATGAAGACATGCAACAAGAAACAAATGTCATTTATACAATATGTCCCGCGTAAAATAAATATTTTGTATGTCAAATAATCTTCATTTTTTTTAATTTCTCTACAATACAATTTTTAGGTATTGTTTCGACACCCACTAAAATCTTTAACTGTAATAACGATCCCTCCTAATTTCCCTGAGCTACGTTGGTTTGGAGGTACCTTTGTGTGTATTAATGCACTTTTAAAGTTTGAAAATAGTTTCCGCATGCTGAATGACTGTACTTAAAAATAGTCAAAAAGGGCCACAACTGATATCGCTAAGAACCTGCTGAAATTACAAACAAATTAAATTGTCTTACATTAATTTAACGTAGGGCCAAAGAGTTTAATGGTCCATACATCACAAAGTAATTACAGTAGTATCTGGGTATAGTGACCACTCGGCATATTGAACGCCTAAATTTTTAAATGGAGTACTCCAAATAGTGAATTATCGAAAACCTCTAAATTTTAAAAGCAATTTTAAGCAAAAAGCAACAAAAAACACAATAAGAAATCAAAGATGAACGAGGTTATTCCCCTAATTTGTATTTTTGCTGTCGATTGTTCCAAAATCAGCTGTTTCTTGACCTTAGTGGTTATGTTTTTTGTCGAGTGAAAACCGATTGTGGTTCAAAAGTCACTTTGTGAACGCAAGAAGCAAACGTATAGTCGCCAATTCTTTCAAAAGGCATACATTTATGTTTTCCTATTAATTTATTTTAATGATCTCTTGAATTTTTGTAAACAAAGTGTATTTTGAGCAAATAAAACGAGTTTTTGGGCAAAAAATTTAACCTTGATATAGTGAACAACCTCAACACTGTGAACAGGCCTTGAAATAATTAGTTCACTAAATCCAGTATTATGATTTAAATGTGGTATATGCTGTCATTGATTTTAATGTTTCTATTGATGCAACAAAATCGAATATTTTAAAATACTTGAATAATCGTTAGTATATTTTCAGACATGCGTTCCAAAAATATATATTTTTTGGAACTTTTGAGCATGGTTTTTTATGGGGCCATTAATTTGAGTTATCAGTTCAAGCTTAGCGAGATCAGCACACGCTTTCACATAATATTGGTGGACCAGTAGTATATTGAGTAATATTAAAAATTTTGTTTATCCCAAAACAATCCCTGAGCAAAATATCATCGTTTTGAAATGAATGGTATGGTTTACAAAGAAAGAAAGATAGACAAAAAGAAACATTCATTTTTATATATTCATTTTTATTTATTTATATCCTACTTGTCGTGGTATATTATGGGCTAAAACATGTTATATGAAATATTGTGAACTGATCCAGCACATAAACTAAGAACTACCTCCAACGCGCAGTTTGAAAGTAGTTTACTATGAATCCTTATTAGTCGCTAAGGCTACCTAGCAATACAAGTGGCTGTAATCCTAGTCTTGGGGAGCAAGCAGTTGGTCAGCTCTTCGGGGAAGTATGGCTATCCTTGTGACCAATGGCTTAGTTCTAGTATGGTCATGTCTCTGCTAGACCTGAGGTACCTGATGGATAGACATCCATATAATGTATGTGCTACTAGAAAAACAAATTTTTGGAGTCTTTGACATATCGGAGGATATTTGAGCTTAGACAGAGCCGAAGATAATTCTTTTACTAACTAGGGGAGAGGCCCCCAAGGTGGACACCAATCTTTTGAACAAATGTAGAATCTTAACAACACAAGATATCTTGAAGTGTTATGTATTTCCTGAAAGCTTAACTCATTAGCTAACTATCCCTGAAAAAGAATTTTGATATCATCATTAGAACCAAAGTTATGACTGATTTAAAAAATAGTCGAAAATGACGACTTTGAAAAAAGGTCCCCCAAGGTGGACACACCTGAAAAATTCACTCCAAAAGTCGGAATAAAAACAGAAAATCCATGTTTCGACAAGTTTATTTAATGTTCAATGTTTTTCATTGGAAATTCAAATTGTTACGAAAAAAAAATCGGTGCAAAATGAATGCCGACCAAGTGTGAAGTAGACAAAAAAAAGTGCTTAATCCGAATCGTCGGAGGTACACTGAGGACAAGTGTACCAAGAACCGCGCATTTTCACACATTTCAAGTGTACTTCTCGGTTACATACGTTACACGCAATTGAATTGAATTTTGTAAGCGTAAAAGGCATATTTTTTAAGCAAATGATACAAAAGTCTACATAATCTTCAGACGACGATTTCGAGTCTTGCTTTGCTGATGGTTTCGAAAATCTCAACGATTTTCGCGTTGGTTCTGCTGTATAAGGCTTCTTCGAACTTTGCAAAAAATATTGTTTTCAAACATATATTCCTCTGTTTCGAAAGAATAAGATAGATTTTCAGCCCCGGGGTCCCGCTGACTGTCGCTACGGCACTGGACTTGCAGTGTGTGTGACTGTTAACAACCCAGCAGTGAAAGTTGCGATTGGTAATCTATATAGTTGTCAAACTACACTATGGGCTATACATTACGTAACCCATTACTTTTAACGTTGCGATGTCCTAGGAAAGTAATGTATGCAACCACATAGATTACCAAGTAAGGCAGAAAGTAAATGTCAACTTTTTGCATTACCTGGTAACGGAAAAAATAATGTATAAATTATGTCAACTTTATACATTACCGGGTAATTAGAAAAATTAATATCAATTTTTATTAATTACCTGGTAATATAAGAAGTAATGTTAAAATAATGTCAACTCTATACATTACCGTGTAATGGGAAAAATTAATACAATCTTTTTATAGTTTATTTTGATTAAAAACTCAACATGTTTTTAACAAAAGAAATAAAGGTTTTAAAGAGTTTTTTACTATTTTATATTTTATTACACATAATTCTTTGAAGTGTCGTAAACAACGAAAATAAAACCACTCATTTTATAACGATTTTCTATTTAAAGTTATTTTTTTCCCGCAATTGATCATGTAGAAATCTCCCCACGCTACCACATTTTTAAACACGTATATTAATACCCTTCGATAAGTGTAACTGCACTCACCGAAGGGTGTATTGAGTTTGTTCTTCCATTTGTAAACCCCAAAAGGGGTAGGTATGAAAAAGTATAGATATAAATTATCAGCGACGAATTCTGAGTAGATTTAACGATATACGTCCTTACGTCTGTCTGTCCCAGCGGTTACGGCCATAGTTTAAGAACTATCGAAGTGAAATGCAAAATAAATAATTAAAATAGTCCTAGTGCAGATATCCAGTTCAAATTCAAAATTTTGCACTTTAGTATCAACACAAAACTTCTCAGAAAAAAAAGGGCGTGATCCGATAAGAACAACGCCCACTTATAACAGAGACATTTAGCACTTATGTTCTAAAAGAAGCATTTTTTTTGTGTCCCTGAAATGGCGGAGGGTATATAAGCTTCGGCATAGCCGAAGATTATTCTCTTACATATTTTTAATATCATTTTTTAAAAGAGTGCATTTTTATTTCGATCGCCCGAATTCCCTCCAATATTAATCATCCAAAAATAATATTTAATTAAACAAAGAAAAATTAAATTTAAAATTTTTAACTGCTAGAAAAACCAACCCGCAGAGTACGGAAAGTAAGCATGAATTAGGTTATTATTTTTAGTATTCACTTACCTGTATATTGGCGTTCCTTTGTCCTCACGATACCACAGTATGAGCACTACTTCGTCACCTTCATGAGTGCTCACGTTGCAGGGAAGATAAATTGTTTCTCCACTCAACGCCTCCATTTTTAATACTGGAACTTCAGTTTCGTTCGAATATTTATCAAAGATATTTAACATAAGAAAATAAATAAAAATATGTTAATAAAATTAAATGGCACGAACAAAATGGTTACAATAAAAGTATTATCTTTTTTATGTCAGAGCTTATCCCTTAAACTTATTTTGTTATAAGGACCTAAAGCTCGAACAATAATTCGTATTATTTAACTTTTCAGGTAAAAAAAAATATCTTTTCAAAACAAATTTTATTTCTTTTATAATATAATATTAAACAAAACTTTTTATTTTAATTTTAATATTTAACAAAGTGGTGCATTTATAATTGTCGGTCCGTAAAGAAACTTTAAGATCAAGGTGGGAGCTTTATAGCATATTGTATAATATTTTAGCTAATCTGTTTCTTTATATCCAAGAGTTTCTTGTGAAAATGTTTTTTGATTTTTCCAGTGTAAGTGTTATTATAACTGACTGAAGAAAGTTCTAATAAAGACTGCACATAGCGAAGTAAATTTTTTAGTTCACTAGTGATAGCGAAACCCATAAGGTCTGGCGAATAACCTCTGTCTGATTCCCAGTAATTGGGACTACTGCAGGATAATACACTAATACCTAATTGGTGTGAACCCTAGTATATGTTATGTGCTTAGCTTTAAATACTCCAGCAGCTATAAATTGAAGAATTGCTTGTACTGGCCTTCGTCTATATTGAAACTAGGTAGACAGCATATAGCATAGTTAAAAATGCGAAAGTTTTCCTTACAGTTAAGTTGGATTGAATCTTATTTATGTAACAGAATGCAAAGAGTAATTAAAAATTTCACAAAATCAAATAGTTTCCTGGTAACTGGAGAAAAAGCAAGCAAGCCATATTGAACCAATACTATATTTTTATTTTTATTAATGATCTTCCATTTTTCGTTAAACACTGCAACGTTTTAATGTATGCAGATAATATCCAAAATTTCCTAGCATTAAAAACGAAGATTTAACTACACTTCTACAATCAGAATTAAATAACCTATCAAGGTAGTATAAATTAAATAACATGATCTTAAATTTCAAGAAATGCCATAAATAAGAAAGTTCTAATTATAAACTTGAAATTCTTAATACATTTAATGATCAAGACGTTACTATGGATAATAAACTGAAATTTATCATCTACATAAATTTAACAATAAATAAAGCATACTGTGTATTGGAATTCGTTAAGCTATGAAGTTCAATGATCCATAAATAACTAAGGATCTTTTTATCACTTATTCGTTCTATCCTATAATATGCATCTTATGATTGGTATTTAAGTAATAATTACTATATAAACACTTTATAATCAGTTCAACGTAAACTTTATATTTTCTGCTTACAGGGCTTGCCATGTAATTCGGATATCCTTTTATGTTACCATATTACGAACATCGGCTTAAATTAATATCTCTTCCATCTTTAAAAAATCGTAGATTAATGCTCAATTAAATTTTTATTTTACAAATACTCTGCACGGAAAAATACTATTTTAACACAAGAGAATAACTAGTTACCCTGCAGGGAAAAAGATAAGTTTTGAACTACCTAATAACTAGTTACTTTAGCACAATCACTGGTCCGCGTTCTATCTCTTTCCTATGGAAAAAAATGGTGAATTTAACATAGGGAGTGGAGGCAGTGTCAATTAGCTCGCTCTGCATTACTTTTTCACCAGTTACGAACTGAATAAAATTTTACTAGATTCGAACTGAAAAGTTAGTGGACAATAAGTCTCTAGTTCAAAATTGCCCAAAAATCACTAGTTTTAAGAAGACATAAAGTCTCTAGTTCAAAATTCACAAAATATTACTTGTTAATAAATTAAACAACAATCACTGCAAAATGATTGTTAACAGTTTAATTAAAATATATATAGTTTTATTGGATTAAACATTGCGAAGATGCGTTTTTAATACATAAACATCTTAAATTCGTACGGCATTCAAAAAAAACAAATTTTATCAGAGCTGACGAACTAATTTGGTAATTAAAAATATATATAGAAATGATCAGCTACGGATTT
The DNA here is from genome assembly GCA_949127995.1 of Suillia variegata. Taxonomy (NCBI): domain Eukaryota; kingdom Metazoa; phylum Arthropoda; class Insecta; order Diptera; family Heleomyzidae; genus Suillia; species Suillia variegata. The sequence goes on from OX421843.1 coordinate 23,668,092, forward strand.
TAATTCGATTTAACGGTTTAATTTAAATAGTTGCAGTGCAGATATCCAGTTCAAATTCAAAATTTAGCACTTTAGTAGTAATACAAACTGCTCAAAAAAAGGCGTGATCCGATAAGAACAACGCCCACTTATAATAGAGACATGTAGCACTTATATGTTGAAGGAGGCACAATTTTTGGTGTCACTGAAATGGCTGAGGGTATATGAGCTTCGGCATAGCCGAAATTTATATAGGGTTATTAGATTTCCATCATTGATGGATTTTATTTTCTTCAAAATACGCAGATAACGAAAAAAATCCGACTGACAGTATAATGTTATACCCCCATAGAGAGGTTTTTATTGACATTGTCTACGCAACCAACATGTCTTTTGTCGACTTTAGTGAGAGCAGAGGTTGTATTTGTTAACTCTTATTAAAATTGAAAAGGAAAACGTGTTTCTCTTAGGTTTTGGATGATAGTAGGGCCCTCTTTGAACCCTGCTTAAAATGGTAATTGCATGTTTAGATATCCTTACTCTTTTAATACTGTTAAATGAAAATGTTCACTTAAGAACGATTGATCAAAAAATACTCCCGACCTATTGCATATCATAAATGTAATGCTCTTCTTTACCTTAGTCGAGCAGTATAACTTTACAACGTTAACAGGCGGCATAGGTGCAATTGTACCTTTATATATTTAGTATGAAACACCTTTGCATATAAACTATTTTGAAATACGGAAATCCCCAAAATATGAAATTCATCAATTTTAAATTCATGCATTATAGAATATTTGCTACGAAAAGTATTTGGGAATACGGGGAATCTCCAAAATATAAAATTCGTCAATCGCTTCTACGTAAAAAGTGAATTAATATATTATATTGCAATCATTTATTTTATTTGCTGAACCATTATGAGTGATAGCGAAACCGGACCTAGTGTAGGTCATACTACAAGGAGTCGGGTTTGTAGGTATCACAACTATGTAGTACAATAAATATAAAAATAGAATAAACATAACTGTGTATGTATTTACAGATTTACATTCGACGAAATGAGGCAAATGATTGAATCTTCCGAAAATGAGGGAGAACCCTATGTTGCAACTGATGAAGATTGCTATTTATTAGAAGGGGGTCATTCATCTGGAGAAGAATCAGACATTGAACGAGAAATCGTCATAGAACAGGTCGAAGAATAGGACTCAGATGAAAATGAAAAAGGTGAGCTTCCGCTTCAAAGTGTAGGTAGTTTTTGGACTGCTAAGGATAAAACAAAATGGAATAATAATACATTGCCCAGCGCCAAAGAAGTGGACCTGCAGCAAACAATATGTTAATAATATAAGTGCAGCAATGTCGCGTAACCGATTCAAAATGTTGCTCAGATTTGTTCGATTCGACAATGAAAATATACGTGCAGAACTGCACCAATTCAGGATGTCTGGATAATACTGAACTGAAATTTAAAATGGGCCTACAAGCCTTACGAATCGATTACCATCGACGAACAATTATTTCCATTTAGAGGGCATACTTAATTGCCACAATATAGACCCTCTAAACTAGATATGAATGGCATTTTTGAGATTGTGATGCATCAAACGCTGGGTCATATTTATACCGGAAAACTAAAAAATGGTACTTGACACATAAACGTGTGTGGTCTGCGTGAAACCTATTTGCAATGAACACTCGGTGACAAAAACAACATGTGTTTCATGCTATGAAAATCAATAAAATAAATGTCTTCCATTTCTTATTTATTAATAAATGTTCCTATTAAATTCTTATTTTTTTTTATAAAAAGTCTTATAAAATTTTTGGTTTTGTGTTTGTATTATCTTTATACAAAATATATGAAGGTACCTTTGTGTTCTAAATCAACTAGAATCAATTTCTTAGGAAGACGTTGAGATATTTCTCTAAAATTTTACAAATATAATCTTAAACAAAAGTGTAGAGATGTTCCAAACTTATGGGAAATGCGAAAAAACAACGCTGAAGGCTTTATACCACGCAGCCGTCAGATGTAGGTTCAGAGCAGTCAGAACAACAAACACCAAAAACATGTTTTCCGAATTTGGAATGCTTTCAACTGGAAAATTTTGTTCACATATGGCTCACATACTGAAGAAGGTGTTGCTTTCGCAACAGTAACTGAAACCGGATCTACGACAACTCGTGGCCGTCTTCCAGAAATAGCCAGCTCATTTGAAGCATAAGTGCAGGCTGTTATTTCATGTCTCCAAACAATCAAAAACGATCACGGAAAATGTTTAATTTGCACCGACAGCCGTTCACTCTTCGACGCAGCGAAAAATTCTAACAACTGGTGCGAACCTATTACAATTAAAACATTTCAGTGACATCAAGAAATTTACTTCTTTTAGCACATAAGTGCTACATGTCTCTATTATAATTAGGCGTTGTTCTTATCGGATCACGCCTAATCCAATCAAGCTGCTAAATTTGCTATAAATTGCCTCCACATACTTTTATGCCTTTTTCAGAAAAGGAATAAAAACAATTTCAGCAACAAGTTACTCGACACAATTCGAAACGATTGAAACTAATAAAACCACAACTACAAAACCATTAATCCAGAAGGACTCGCGCTACATCTTCCATGCTACACAACCAACGCAATGAACAAATGCTACACATGACAAGGGTTTGGCCATACATCCGTCACTCATGAACATCTACTTCAAAAGGAAACAAAACCCATGTGCCAATTATATAAATTCCTACAATATATTAATATAGCAAACTAGCTGACCCGGCAAACTTTGTGCCGCCCAAAATTGATTTTTGGATTAAAATCAATTCGAGTATTTACAATTCCACACGAAATGAATTCTTTTAATATAAGATTTGCTATTGATGAAGTCAACCGAATTTTAATAAATGATTGAATGAAACACTTTTTTAATTGAAAATATATTTATTTACACGAAAAGACTATATATAAAGAGGTTAAGGGAATAACAATGTCCATGCGGGTCAATGTAAAGCTTTGTGGTACTACATTCTTAGTTTTGTT